>JAQFYC010001020.1:0-41395 GCA_034694165.1 Tomocerus mixtus | reverse complement strand
CTCAAAGAGAGAACAAATATATCGAGGTCAATGTCTTCCGGTTTTGCATATTTTTATATTTCATTAAATGAATTAGAATACATGCGACCGTTAATTAAAGGTTCTGATGATTATACCTGCTAAAAAAATATTAGAGAATTTTTTGTACTAGTGCCAAATCCTTATGTGGTCGCAAACCTCCCGTTTTCAAAAAGCACACCTTAAATATTTAAATAGAACCCAACCTAAAAGGCAAAAGGGCTGTCGTACATTTGAGTTCAGGTTTTCTGCTCTATGTTCGTATTATTCGAGATTGGAATACTATTCTATAGTACGAGTAGTAGTCTTTACAACAGAGTACCTAGTAGAGAACACGAGTTTGGAAACTCTTTAGGTACTCAGAAACCATCACATCCCTACTACATCCCATTCAATTCAACTCAAAATCAGAGTCAGCTCACAGTTCAAACTTGTCGTGTCGTCTCATCTCATTTTGACATCTCTTTCGTTTCGTTAGTTGGTTTAGTTTGGTTCGGAGAGTGAGGCAAGGCCAGTCATGTTAAGCTTTACGTTGGTAAAAGCGGTGGAAAGCACTTTTGTGACCAAATTCTCTTCTCTTTCTATATATGTCCTTTCCTCACTGCTATTCTGTTATGTCCTAACCTATTCTACTGTATAAATATACCATACGTTCTGCTATTCATTGCTATTACTATAATAAATATGGGGAAGGCTCTCCTCTAATCTTTTCCTATGTACAATAGTTCAGTTCTTGCCTAGCTATCTGTATGTCATTATATGTACATACCAGTCAATCCAAATGCAGAATAGACTAATAGTAGAAGGCACTACTATATTTTCCTCAGATTCGGTGATTTGTGGGAGATAAAAAATAATTTTGTAGAAAATAGGTGGCTACGGCTTTGGCTAAATAGAAATCATAGTTCAGTTCAGCAAGTTATACTTTCCATATTAGTATTTATGTATTTATGTATGTATGTATGTAGGAGTTATAGCTTTAGTAGTTTACTATCATTATCGCAGCTCACTCACACGTAGACTTCTGTTTTCTATTCAATATTCAATTGAATGCTACACGTACACGTCCACCATTTCACGTAGCTGTTAGCTGTTACTATCAGTATTAGCATTAGCTATGGATGGGATGGATGTGCATAAATGGATTTTGTAGTGTAAATTCTTAATGAAGCCCTGATGTTGGTAAATCATTGTATTACATTTGGTCTAATCGAAAATCGTGCCGAAGCGTACTTAACGAATGGCCCATTACTACAATATTAAATAGGCTCAAATAAAAGCAGAAATAGAACACAAGTCCTATTACTGCACAGCTACAACTACATACATAAATATATAATTTAAAGTACAAATACACCTTGTGTTCTATCTAAAGTCTAAAGGGAGCTACTATAACTATGTACTAATCTCTATTCTGTAGTGAAGTGAGTGATTTAAGTGTGCTGTACTGTACTGTACTACTTTTACTAGTAAAATAATTGTGTACTAGAATATAATGCAAAGAAAACGTATGGATTCTATTATAATCCTTTATATACCTATATATATGTATAGTTATGTTATGTGTATAGTGAAACTTCAGTATAGAGAAAGATACATGGAGGGAGCTAGAATATAAATAGAATTGAGTTGATGTTTCTGTCCTATAATTGTTCCTATAGATGTATATATAGATATAATGCTTATGTAAGTACTATATAGGTAGGTGTGTAAGATATGATGGATATTTCCTAGGAGAAAGTTCATTTCAGCTCAGTCAGCGTCAGATGATAGGATTAGAAGATGAGTTGGGTTACTTGGATCGTGTCTCTGTGAGTGTTTGTAAGTCTGATTGGATCTGATGGGATGTTACGTTAGTATTACATATAACTGTGAAATAGCAATAGAAGGACTCGCTCGCCTTTCCTTGCTTTCCCTTCCTCAATACACACAGAAGGGAGAAAGAAAAAGCAAAAGCAAACCGACGGACATCCATACCTACCTATGTATTTATTTTACCTACAGAAAGGAGAACTACCTTTATATGTATGTTTCTATAGCTATGTAGTATGAATAGGAGAGAAAATCTCATCTAGGGATTCATAAGTATTCACTCTCAACTCGCTGGAACTGAAGATCCTTTAGTTCTCTTTCGAGTGGATGGATATGCTAGTACTTATTGTTAGATAAACCTCCTTGCTCGATCCAAACTGAAGCAAAGTAAAGCAAAGCAAAGCAAACCGTATCGAGTTGAACTGAACTGAAGTAATTCAAACCACGTCAGGATCAACCTCAAATGAATGAGTGAATGAAAGGAAACATGGCAAAACACTAGACAACACTACATGACAATAATAATACATGCCTGCTGTATATCTGTACATGGAAAATAAAAGAGAAAGCTAGGTGAAAGCAATATTTGTACGGCAGTATGCATATTTCAAGTAGTGGTGTGCTGCGTTGCTCTGTACATGCATAAATCCGTAGTTGGATTCGGTACGTGTACATACTTGAGGCATGTAATTAGGCAAACTGGAAAAGGGGAAAGAAAAGAGAAAAATGTAGAAGAATACTTAAGCTCGCATCTTTAGTTTCCTTTTATAAAGTTTCCCCCGGATGAACCGAATTTTCTATTGAAATTTCTCAATGGTGTACTGTACTGTACTGCACTGAAGATTTGTTTGCATAAGATATATTTACTACTACTCGTACCTGTCTATGTACTCTGGGAAACTATTTTACTTCACATGCATAGTAATAGCATACCTGTCTACAGTACACGTGTAATTCTACTGTACAGATGTAGGAGATATCTACAACCTACACTGAAGAGGAACTAGTACATGTATTTTTGTATGAATGTTAGATGCGATGTACATATGGTAGGTAATATTTATTTAGATAAAGACAGAAAGACACTGACAAGAATAATGCGGCTAAGCTACTGTGTACATATTTATATATAGGCCTGGCATTTTTAATCACACCGACAGAATTCCGAAGTAAATAACGAAAGCAGTGTAGTATGTATCTGTACGCTGTATATTTATGTTTGAATAGAAACACTCGATGTACCTACAAACAAACAACTGCTATGTAAATGTATGCACAATGTATTTATATAATATATTTTCACGAGAACAAGGACAAGACTTTACATGTGTAGTACAAGCTTCAATGGTTTATTTGAGCTCTTGTGTTCCTCTGGTGAAAGTATTACATTTATCTAATGTGTAGTATATTTAGTATAGCTATAAATATATTTGTCGTAGTTATGCAGCACCACCGAGCTCAAAGTTTCCTAATTTAAGGTTTAGGAATGATTTACCCATTTTCTCTGTTGCAGACGAGTTTTATTAATTTGCACCCCTTGGGAGAAAGTTCACCCTGCTCGGAATTTGCACCCGCCTGCGTTTTTTACCTAACCTAACACAATCGAACAGGGGGGTGCAAATTCCTAGCAGGGTTAACTTTATCCCAGGGGGGTGCAAATTAATAAGTGCCGTTGCAGACAATCTTACGTTAGTGAAAGAATAATCTATATTTTATAACTCTTTTAGAAATCAACAGAAAATATATAAGCTCTTATTATAATTGAATCATTTGAAATCCAGGATTGCAATAATGATAGTCACAGAAATCGAGTGGTACTGTGTGCCTATGACTTTCGAGACATATTTATGTTTGTCCTGATACATAATAATAATGCATGGTAAACGGAAGATCCCCTTTCAAAAGTTGTTGGATTTCTGTACGTGTACATACGTAGGTAAACTACATAGCCCCAAGTATGTTTTGTATATTACGTGGTTTACGTGCTTTCTCCTTGTTGTATACAAGCTGTCTCGTTTCGTGGTACCTGCTATAGAAAGCGGGGATCGTCATTTATTCAATTCAGCTCACATCCCACCAGGTCTCACACCTCGGTTTCAATTTTTCTATCTGCTTTTACTCTTCTCAGTGCTACATGTTTTAGGTCCGTAGTATAACATGTGAGATGTGCAGGGAAATAGATAATGTTGTATATTTTATAATATGTGTAGAGAAATGTTATAAAAGTGAGGGAATAGGTACGTAGACACCATATGAAAAAAGGAGTTTCCCACTTTTGAACTTAAGTTACGGTTTACGGTTTACTTAGTTAAGACTGCACATTCATTGTATATAAGATTACGTACTAAGTAATGTATGTGTGTTTTGTGTACTTTTAGGATTTGAGTCAAAGGCTAACTCGTCTGAAAGAACAAGTGCAAGACCTACACCGAGACGTGACCCTTCAACGGGGTACTTCCTATTCAGCCCGAGCCGAAACCGCTCTCCGCGAAGGTCTATTCCTTGAAGACCAATTAGCCAGACGTCTGACTGAGATGGAAAGAATGAAGAAATTGTTTGAAAGCAACTGGAACGAGCATCTTCGGCAAGTGCGCATCGAAAACGAAGTCTTTCAATCACAAGTAAGTGAAATACCTCATCAGGTCACTCTCTCTCAGTCGGGAGACTTATCAGCCAGAATTGTCTAGAACAATAGTGCCATTATTGCTACGTTTATCTCTTTCACTAAACTAACATTACTTACATAAGGGAGGGGAAGACTTACGTAAGACAGTTATAGTTCTGCTTTCTACCTACATACTACAATACGAGTGTGTGAGCGAGGCAGTTATTACATTATATAAAGGCAGAATGACCAAAGTGTGGCATCCGAACGTGCTTTTTAAAATTTATACACCAACTCATGAAATTTTCCTGTCTTCATGTCTTTGTGGCGATTGAGGTAGTTTTCTTCCACTGACATGACAATGCGGACATGCTATTCTTTCTTATCTACTTATGTATTTTCGCCAGGAGACTCCTGCTAGGATGATAACCTAAAGAATACACCAAGCTTCTGGCTTCTGGCTTCTAGAAACCCAGAACCAAACCAGACAGACGTACATGGCCATAGTTTCAATGAAAAATGTATGTTCTCTGGACTCAACCTGCATGCAGCCTGTCTTGCCCGGATTTTTTATTTTTTAGCTTGGGGTTTCCCATTGTGAAAAAATGTAACTGACTTACTTACTTTTTGGTCTTAGTCTTAGGTTGTAATCCCTTCTGAGGTTTACAATGGAATAACTGAATAAGAGAAGGCGAAGGAGTCGCATTGCGTAGCTGTACCGTTTCTTGTTATTTGACCATGTTGCCTTTCTTCTACTTTCTCCTACTTTCACTACCGTTTCTGTGCGGTATTATTACATTACGAATGTATTTACTACTTTATCTATACGTGTATGTTTTAGTGACGGTTTTGGTTGGAAAATCCAAAGTATCGAATCGAAGGTTGTGGGGACTGTCTAGATGAAGATCAATGATTGTCCCTTGGGTTACCTGAACATCATTTTCGTTTCTTCTTTTCCGTTCCCAATCTCCTCCATTCCATTGTTCTCGGAGTACTTAGGGCCACTTTAGCCACTACTTGACTTTTACCTTTTAGCTCCATTGTTTACCTCCACTGTTTCTGTATCTCCTAGAAGTATCTCAACCTTCCCCTCTGTTTCATCCTTTTTGTATATTTTTCAACGATTGTATTGCTACTCCTTAGTGTGTACAATACAATACACTACAACTCGACTCCTATCATATCTAAACACAAAGCAAACTTACATTAAGCTTTTACTACCAAGTTGTACTATATTCTTACACTACTCAGAAAAAGATACTATCGAGTGCAATCATGAGAAAAATACACGGTGGTATGAAAATAGTTGAACAAACGCTATACAATTAAGAATCAAAATGAGCGTGTGAGAAATTGCTATGTAAAAATAGAAAATACGCCATTGCATATTTATTTTAAACATTGTGTTTATTTGGAATATATATATATATTTAGATTTGATCTTCTTATTTATGTGTATAAAAATAATTATATATGTGAATCTTATACCAGGGCATTATTGTATCACCCTGTATAGATAATATAAGCATACCTAGTTCACAGTTATACCTTCTCTACGCATAAACATTACATACATATCGTCACTGACTGATAACCTTTTAGATATTTACTGTTGTATGTAGTGCTATATATTTTTTATCGCGGAAAGCGTCTCCTCTCATGTTTTACAGTATACTAGTGAGATAAAGCCGTCTCCTTACATAAAACATAAGTAGCTAAAGCCAAAGCCAACCGAAGGATCTGAACTTTCTTTTATGATCCTTAGAAAGGGGAAAGCAGATGCAATATGTTTATACTTCCATAAGGTATACTGTACTACTTATATCTGTCCAAACACAATACGCATTATATTTTCTCTTGTCTTTATATTCTATCCTTGTCGTTTTTCTTACTTTCTCTTGTTGTGCTTATAAGAAGATACAAGCCAATGTGGTAATAAAGTGTACAAAGGTTACAATAAAACAGAACGTCTTTCTTCTTGATTTTATTTTACTACATCTCCGCGTTCACAACCTATAGTACCTATAGACACTACTATATTAGTATCTGTATATGTGCTATATAATAGTACATAGGTAAGCAAGTATCTTTTTCAACAACAATCATAACTAAGAATAAGTTTTATATATCTTACTTCTTACTCTTACGAATTTCATTTCCTTTCTAGATGAATTCTATTCCTGGTTTGGCTTTGGTTTACCTTTCTCCCTTATATTTATGTATATGCTTTGAATTCTCATTGGATTTAGCAATATATATGTAGTAAATATAAATAAGGTAGCCAGTAGGTAGCTCTAGATCTCCTGCTGACAAGATTTTTATATAATTCAGATGTAAGTATAAAAGAAAGAGACAGATTGTGATATGTCTGTTATCAATGGGAGCGTAGTTACTTTCACTTATTAAATAGTAAGTCTTATCCGTCTGAGTCTGACGAGGGGAGAAAATGTCCCAATAAGATTCGGTGTGTATTGGAAGGGAGATAGAGATAGAATAATATAGCTGGAGATCAGTGATCGTGAGTGATTTCACGATTGACGAATGGGAGATTGGGAATTCACTTTCCTTTTCTCGTTCAAGTTGTTTCCGTAGTTGAACTCCCTTCTGTTGTCAACTGTAGTCCTATAAAGTATCTGTACTTGTATTGTAAGGTGCTACTTTTATTTGTGTCAAGCCAGCCAAAGCCAAGCCAAGTCAAGTCAAGTCGACTCCACTACTTATGTAGGCGGTAGCTGGTAGGTTGTAGGTACTTGTAGTTGTAGGTACTTGTAAAGTATTGTGAGTGTATCTCTTCTCTAGTGTGTATGTTATGTGTGTATCTTCATTCTAGTGTTTCTTATATACCATGTATACTTACGTATACGTATTTTAGTACAGGCTCTAACTAACGTAACGATAAGGAAAGCAAAACTATAGTTGCCTTTTCAAATCTGTGATAATAGATTGCATTCTACTGTAGCTGGTAGCTTTGTATAGTAGTACAGACAGCGATACTCAAATACTCATCTCATCTACCCGATTCCTCCGTTTTTTAGTTTGTAGATACTTCAGCACAGAACACTTGAGCTGAGTTGGCTAGAGCAGACTTAAGGTCTAATATATGTATCTCTCATTTCATCCTCCTCATATAAATGAAAGTTGTTACTCTTGAATATATAGATTATAACTTGTATGAAATCATAGGCAATTCAGTGAAACGGTTCAAGCGTCTGTTTTCTCTATAAATTACCTTGTAGGTACCTTTACTGTAGTAGGTAGGCAACGTATATGTTGCAGACAAATGGGATATCTCCGTAATTAATATGTAGTATGTACTATTTTGTTTTTTGATCGGATTGAATGTGAAAATCAGATTATAACTTTTTTGTTTTGTGTGTGATGAATTTACAAAACTAACATAGAACACAATAATTCTGTAATAGTAGATTTGAATTCCCTGTTAAAGTTGTTCAAACAGAAACATTTTGAGTAAAATTTTTTCTATTTATATATTTGACTATTGTGTTTGCCAGGCAATCTTTTTATGTGATGATGTAATTAATATTTCACAATATTTATATAGGTTGTGTGAACGAGCTTAAGCTTTGATTTGATTAGATGTTAAAACTTTGAAATGCTATAACTGCCTATGTGATATTTATTACGTGGGGATACTCTGTCAATCTGCAACACATATAAAGATATTCATGACGTGTACCCACAGCCAGCCTGGACCTGCCCATACATTTGTATGTGTACTAGCAATAGTGTTTACCATATAGGATAGTAAACTACTTTTTAATACGTACCTGCTGGCCTGAAAGAGTTCTTTCATTGTTACTTCTTTTTTAGAAAGCAAGGCATTACGTGGCTTGATTTGGTTTGGCTGACTCTCTGACATATTGTGTATGGAGTGCTGCACTTATAAATATAAAATCCTTACAAGGTGGACTAGGTACTATTACCTACTACCTACTTAAATTGTAAGTGCTGTGCTGTAGTAGCTCTCTTTGTACTGTATGTGTATGTTTATATATAAAGTATAGTAAAAGAAAAAAGAAAATGCATTCGGTTTATGTGTTTTCATTTTATGGCGATGAGAGATGAATGGATGTAGATTGCAGATGAGCATGTTATGTGCTCCTTGGTTTTGTAGTTTGGTTGCGTTGCGTTTCATTTAGCTGTTGGGTTCTTGTAGACTACGTAGGTACACTACACTCTTATATAACTTGGCAAGGAATAGCTGGCAAAAAAGACAAGATAACTCAAGTTTTTCCGTCATCATAAACTTTTCATCACAGCTTTTGTATGTTTTCTGTTAATGGAGCCTTTTGAAATGAAAAGCTCTTACACTCGTTTTCTCATGTGCATGAGCCTAGTCTAGCGTGCAGGCCAGGCTGCTGCTCTGGGTACCTAACGTGGTTTGGCTAGAGTTGCATTCATTCATTTCATATGTAACATACTTATGTACATAAGGGATCAGTTGTAATACAATCTAATCCAAGCGTGCACTAATTCTAGCTCCTACATAAGCTAAGGATGGACTATAGTATGTTAATTCCTTATCTCATTTACCTAAAATTCCTTTCTTGGATGTCGAACCAGAAGCAAACCCAGTCAGGTGCAATACTTTACATAAACTTGAGCCTTTAGTGGACTGTTAACAAAAAAGAGACAGGATTTGTACAAAGGTTTTAAAATTAGAAAAAATCTTTGAAGTACATTTGGCTTCTTAGGTACTTTTAAGCAGTAATAATATTTTCTACATTTTTTGCTAAATTGAATTTATGGGGAACCATTTTGCGAGATGCTAAGATATTTGTTGAAGTATTTGTAGAGGGTGAAAGTGTTTCCTAGAAAATCCATATCTTCAAAATCTAATTTGCAATAGAGCATTTATTTATCTGGTTGGAAAAGGGAAAGGTTAGATTTAGAAAGACAAAATTGTTTTATCGAATAACGATTTTCAGCCTTGTATCATAATGGAGATATTGTTGTCTGAGTCTGCGAATTTGTTTGTATAAACAGTTGGAACACTAAAATGTTTGTGCAGTGAAAGCAATAAATAACAGGAAGTCATAAATGTTTCTCAGATTCATACAACTTTGACTTTTACAAACAGAGCTCGTAAAAATTTTCCCCGGAAAATAACCGTAAAAGCACTGGAAGCATTTTCCCACAACTAAAATGTAGGCACCAACAAGAAACTTATATTTGTATTAAGTAGTTTATTACCCGACAATCGGTTGGAATTCTGAGCAAGCTACAGTGTAAAAACTGTTTACCTTATTACTAATATTCTATGTATGTATATGGGTAAATACTATTTATAAGGTTAGGTATTTATTGCAATGTACAGTTATTGATCTACTTAATATTTATATTTTATTATGCATAGTATGCTACTTTCTCTGCCAAGGGCTTTCACAACAACCTAATAGATAAATGCATGTAACCTATTTATTGCATTAGTTGTAATACATTCTATCCTGTGTAGCTATCCGACTCTTTGTAGACATGAACCTAATATACATTCCTGGGTACTGTTTTATGGCTCGTAAATTTAGTGGCTGGATAAGCGGGAAAATGAAGGGTCGCTGTCTACATTATGGTCTGACATATTTTCCATTAGGAACAAGAGCAACCGCCAAGTGAACCCTAAGATATACCATTTCCAGAGTTTATTAAACCTAGTTTCCACTTTCCCTGATTTTAAAATGACCCTAAAGACTACGCGTATCAGATACTTTCACAAAAATAGAAAGAAAATGATTCTCAGCGTTTTATCATTTTTATTTTCAAAATATTTTATATATATCCATATATACATATATATAATTTATGTACAAGTATATAGTCCAAAATTCTAAAGTTAGAACAAAAACAGATAAGCTTTCTTCTGCTTTTGCATATACATATAAGTATTTCACAATCTATCATAAATATGTCCTTTTAGTATTTAATATTCGTTCGTGATACGTTCGTGATAAGCTCAATAAAGTTAGAGTTGATTATAAAAGAGAAAGAAGAGAAAAAAGATGATAGAAAATATTTTGATTGATGTCATAAATTTTTCTATATGAGCTTTACAATTCTTCTATGAACATGGATTTGCTGTAGAGAAAAAGTTCTGTCGATGTTTTGAAGAAAAAATAAAGTTATAATTGTAAGACCAAGCGTATAATATTGGAATTTTCCTTAAGTATTTTATTGAACCTTCTTTATGAATTTTGTCTATAATAGAGTATAGATGGATGAATAGTACAGATCTTTTGAGTTCTGTGTAGTTTCTGTCTATCAGATCTTCTGCCCCGTTCCTTTACATATCCACCTCCAATTTGAACGATAAAGAAAAGGGAAGACGTTAAGACAGCGGAAATCAGTAAAAGCTATTTTACACCCCAAGGAAACATTTTGAAAAGAATGTTTTCTCGTTCCATTCATTGGGGATGTAAACCTAAGTAGGTGTAGTGTGTAGTCTATGTGGTAGAGGTATTTGTGTAGTGTAATGTACTATCGGGAATGTAGAATGTGGGTAGTTCAATAGAGTCACTGAATGTGGAAAGACTACATTTTTTGAATTACCCGACTGTTGTAAATTTTTTGGAGAGGCACAAGCACGTATATAGTTATGAGCTTCTTGGTATTCATCTAATATGCACGCTATTACTAGTGAGAAAATATGATAAGTAAACTCAATGGGGAAAGCAGGGACATTGAGTCATTTCACAAAGCAGGGCACTTCTGACTATATCTATACCACAATGAATACCTTATGAAATGTGTATACATACTTATATGCATATCAGATATAGAATGCATGTATTTGTGACGGTGAGGAATAAGGAAGGAGTGAACAGTGAAGTGAACATTTTTAAATCGATAATTTCGAGCAAGGTTCCTTAGAATGTACATACATTATAGTATTTTTGAGATATGTGGTGTGTATGTGTCATAGGAAGCAAATTCTGTACGGCTAGTTAGAACAATTGATTTCTTAGACTTGCTTGTACTATAGAAATACAGTATTTTGTGTCAAAGGTCATTTAATGTACTTAGGTAATATTTTAACTCAATCAAATTCAAAAATTAATAATATTTTTCTGACCTTAAATACCACAAATTAATCTCATAATTAATTTAATAATTCTTCTTTTTGTAATACGGTTCCACTATTGCCTAATAAAAATGTTGCCTATGACGTATAGGCAAATTGCAAATTTTGTAGCCATTCTCTCTTCCCTCTCCATACATACATAGTTTGCGCGTCTTAATGAAATCTGTATTTAAGAATGTTCTTGCGTCCTCGAAAATGTGAACTGATCCACTAAAGAATTCTGTATGAATAGATATCACATACAGTGATCTTGAATAACTAGAGAAGATGAGACGAGAGATGAAACGAGATGAGAAGCTATGTAGTACAATGAGTTCAAGCGTTGGTACATCCACAAAGTACAAATAGTAGTAGTACTAGCATTTCTTCTACCTACTTATACTATACATACCACATACGTGTAAAGAAAGTTACCTACTTACTTAGTACATTAAGTAAACTAGGGATCTTGTACTATACTCTGGACTGGATTTGAATGGTTTGTGGTAAAAACGGGTAAACGTGCAGAGAGAATGAATGTATTTAGTGAAAAAGTTGATATTAAGAGTACATATATGATATAATGGAGTTCAGTTGAATAAAATGTCTACAAATACTTATATTTCTTACTAGTTACTAAAAATACTATACAATATTATACCCATATTATATTTAATATAGACACAGAAAAAGCATATAGGGGAATAATATGTATCCATACCTAGGTACTAGATGAGGTACTCCTCTTCTGGCTGAAAAAGAAAGTCTGAATTGAAGTATGAAAATTTCTCCACGGCTTAGATGAGCTTATTTCTTTCACATCTAACCAGTAGCAGTCTTTTACTCTTTTTCAGGAATTTTACATTCCAGTTAAAGATTTGAGTTCTTGTCTTGTCTCTTACTACTAGAGCCAGAGCCAGGCCATGCCAAGCCACGTCAGGGTTCACTTCACTTCAGTTGAGTTGAGTGAATCGCTAAGAAAATATAAGTGAACCGCGAGGAATATTATTATCATTATGTATTATGATGATATGGAATTCAAAATTCACGTGCTCGACTGCAACTTTATTTTACACTGTAATATCGACTGTCAGACAATAGGGAATATTATTTTGTCAAGTTACATACTTGCGGTTATATACTGAAGGAATGAAGGAAAAGAAGGAACTCATCTGATCTTGAGTGAAAATGTCTATTTCGTATTTTAGAGTGAAAGAGTGAAAAGTTCCCTTGCTCTCGTGATGCCTACATTAGCAGTCAACCTTGTCAGGTTGACAGGTTGATCCGTTAATACAATAAAATCGAAAACTTGGCTTTTACGTGCTTCTGTTTATATTCCTCTTCATACCAAAACCAAAACCATGTATTTGTAGGTACAGATAGTTCACAATACCTATACGGTAAATTCTCCCCTAAAAATAACCCAAAACCAAAATACTGACAAATACACATGGCCATACTTTCTCTAAATATCAATTCTTAAACCAAAGCACACGTGTATGTCTATTTTCCCTTTTATTTCTTTTTATTTTCACTTTGATATATTTTTTGACTATACGTACAGTATGTATACAGTATACATAAGCTGAATATGTTTCCCACATATACAAAAATAAAACACTTTCCTTTCTATGTAAATGTTTAATAATAAAATTAATCTGTTTCTGTTTTGGCTTGGCTTGGCCTGAGGTGACCTTTCACTGCTTTCTCAATGTACTTACTACATATACACCGAGTTTGTAAATGGAACTGTGTAACTTTTGTGATCCTAATAGAATAGTAAGTAATAAAAATGCGTTGCTCGTCGAGCTATCTACGTAATTCTGTAAAAATATCAGAAAATGTTAGATAACACATCTATTTCTTTGCAGTCAACACAATGCAGTAGAGCTTTTACATCTTTTCTTCCCACATTATTTGTTATTTTTGCCAAGTCGCCTTCGTGCCGGATCATTTGTCACTGTCTTATTGCTGACAAGTGGAAAGGAATCGTATATACATTAGCCCTGTCGCTGTGTATTTTTATTTGGGGGCCAGGCCATCTCTCACTTTACTTTATATTACACTGTACCCTACATATTCGTACTAGAGTCCAAAATCCTCAGATATACTTAAATAGAAGGAAAGTAGGGAAAGAGATGAGAAGCGAGTGGAGTTGAGCGAGCAGAAGGAGACTTTCACAACATAACATAACATAACAGAACATAACATACATATTAAGTATATATACTTACTAAATAAATATATTCTCCTTCCTTCCTACATACTTACAGTATGTGCAGGACACTACAGTCTACAGTACTAATATAATGAAGCTTTAACGAAGATATAACGCCATAACATAACTTTCCATGAAAAGCTGAGCTCGACTCGTCTCAGTCTAGTCGGAGAAAGTAATAGATCTTTAGTTTGATACTCACAAGACACAGAGCAGACACTAATAATATGTTAGTAACTTACATACGTACAGTGTTGTAATGTAATGTAATGTTATGTCATACGTAGAATGTGTAGTTTCAATTTAGTTTGATATGTACAGATACATATACACACATATTGTACCATAAGCATAAGTAGGGCAAAGAGAAAGGAGAGAAAGGCCAGGGACGTGGACGTGTAGCAGTAAATTCTTTGAAAATCCGTTGCACACCGCATTATTAGGGAGAACACGGTATAAATAATAAAAGAATGTTGGGAAAGCATAAGGCAGCCGAAGGATTGGCTTAGAGAGCAAAAGCCGGGGGAAAAGGCAAGAGTCAAGTGAAGTGAGTGAAGGATTTCCTCAACCGACTACACTCAATAAAGGACTGTAGTTTTAGTACAGTTAAGTTACTACATAGCATATTATACTTAGTAGTTGGGGAAAGGATGTGGAAAGGAAAGAGAAATTATTTTTCTTGACTCCCGACTCCCGACTTTCTTTTCTTCAAATGTACTTCAGTGTACAGTGTGTTATGTGGTGTAGTAGTGCATTGTAGTGAGTAAGTTTGATGACGGCAATATGCGAAACGACAAATGTGATGGATGACTTATGATATTTTATTTTATTCTAGTATATGATATAAGTATAAGGAGAAAGCATTTATTTATCTATTATACTTATGTATGCTTACTTTTTTATATCATTGCTTGAGTTAAGTTGTCGAGAAAATCTTTTCCACGTGCTGTGTAGCATTTTAATGGATTCCTTGAATTTCCTTGAAGATGCTACATAAAATAACCGTGTTGTGATGTGAGTCTGACTTTTTTTGATTGTTTTGATTTTTGACAGTTGAACGATCTGATGTCACTGAAAGCGGAGGCGAAGCAGTTGAGCAGCATTCTCCAGCAACTCCAGTCCTTCCTTAAATCCGTTGGAGCTCATCAGAGTCAGCAGCCGTCTGGAGCAGGGGACCGCGGTGGCGGTGGGACCTCCGGAAGTGGAGGACCTGGTGGTGGTGGAGGGTCTGCTGGCGGAAGTAGTGGTCCACCGACATCTTCTGCACCTCCTCCGCCCATACCCTCAGCCTCGCAACTACAATCAGGGTCTTCCTCCTCTCGCCAGCAGCAACAGCAACAGCAACTACAGCAGCAGCAGCAGAGCCACCATGACAATAAATCCTACCACTTGTCTCCCACGTCCGAATCTCACTCACGGTATGTGCACTACTGTTCTGTATTCTATTTTTATCCCTTCTCTGCTCTTGTTACGCTTTGAATACTCAAATTCTCTCTGTGGGGCACATAGTTAAGTAACCAGTGCACAGTGTGATCCCTTTCTCTTTGTTTTCTCCGGCAAATTTATTCCCCTATATAATATATAATAAAACTACCTCCTATAGCTTCACTACTACTTTATTAATACTATTTATCATACTAAACTACCTATTTACCTTTCCACAAAGATATTTTTGCTAAATACCTATAATATTTACTATAAGCTGTAGGAGTTTACAAAGCATATATTGAAAAGATAAGTAGATAGCTTAATGTTTTCTCATCCGTGATGAATTAGGATGCTATTCATATTGCTTTGTTGTAAATCGGATTGTGAGGGACCCAATAGAGCAGAAATTAAGCAGATTAAGGCGAATAGACTCTATTACTTCCCTATAACGTGTATAATATACTTTCCTTTTGCTTTTCTATTCCACCCTTCCATGAAAAAGACTGTCGCATTTTTCCTTTCACTATCCAAACATGGCACAAAGGAAAAATGTAAATGAACAACTAAGAATACTAAAAGGTAACTTAATGCTAGATTAGTTCAACAAAGTCATAATAACATTACCTTTGTTACATCAGGAAGGAACTTATCACATCAGGCGCAAGCAAAATGTTCCAGCACTTGCACCTAAGTAATATAAAAGACCCGGTATATATTTTGTAGTACAACTACTACATATGTGCATGTGCTTTATCTACTTTCACATTCTCTGTGCACGTATTTAGTTTATCTGAAATTCCATATCGACTTTTGTAGACACAACAGTAGCAGTTTCGAAAACATTCCAAAATTCTTGGAAGTAATATTACCTAGTCAGTGCGTGGCGAACAGCAAACATGCTCCAGTTATTACGCAGACACACGAGAAGCCCCAATTCTCTTAACGGAACTGCATGCGTCCAGCATTTTTTACAACAAAATTATTTACTCGATTTCCCCTGGAACATAAAAAAATTATTTATGTGACAGGTTGACAGTTTCCTTTCCTATTCCAACTCATTCACCCATTTCGGTGATTTCTTGCTCGGTAAATACGTTTTGAAGAATGCACGCAGGTTTTGATCAATGGAGATTTATGTCGACTACTTACATACTTCTAAACCTTACAGACAGTAGTGCATAACAAATAACCAACTTATAAAATCCCGTTTTACTTATAAGCATTACTTAAAACTTTCACAAATACAGTCAACAGTACTTTCATTTTCCATACTGTATTTATGCTTACTAATATTATATGTACAATATTTGGGGTATTTAAAAAAAATCTCGTTGCATTATATGGAGCAAATAATTTAAAATTCTTTAATATTTTAGTTTAGATGTAGGTTTGGCAAGCTTGGTTTCACTTCAATGATGCTTCCTGTCAAAATAGTGTCAAGCTGTGTACTTAACACATTATTGTACCTAAATATTGTTTAATAATTAAATAGCACTCCAAAGTCCAATGGGACAATCTCCCTGAAAGACGGTGTAGATGTACCTACTATAATAGTATGCATATTTAAATAGAAGTGTAATGTAAGTCGTATGTAAGCTAATTGGGACTTGTATTTGGTCGGAATAATTTCATATACATTTTCATTTTGAGTTGCCAACTCTTTTCGCTCAGACTAGAGAACATGCCGAAAATCTTGTGGTTAATTTCTTAAGGCGGAAGAATTGCTTTAATGGTGCATTCTAAAGAAATGGAGATTACAGCATGGCTCAGCTCTAAAGTATAGTAGTTACTTTATAGTTAGTGTTGGGTTTTTGTATAAAGAAAGATGCAGAGATACAGTAGTGCACTTGAAGGGAGATATGGAGTTTTATTTAGGATTTCCTTTTTGTGGTTGAAATGACATGACAAGTCGTTATGCTAAGTTATCTTATTTTTCTTTATTGCAGGACGGAGAGCGCTTCTCAAGTTACTCCATCCTTGGGGGAAATGGCCTACTCTAAAGGTAACACTAAGAACTACTTTTATTATCCTAGTGCGTCGTCGACTCTTCCTAACTCTCCTTATACAAAGAGAATGAATAGATCTCGTCACCATAGTGCAAAACACAGTCATAGCCATGATAGTCATGATAATAATAACTCTATCTGCGGCACAAGGACAGAAAGCTGTAGCTCCAACTGTATAATCATTACTGCATCCACCACTACGCTTTAACTTTTACTTCTCTGATCATTCTTATTAATCTATTGGCCCACGACAACACAGCCAGCAGCTATTCAACTGTGTACGACAAATATCTAGCATCGACTGAATCTGAATCACACAAAGCTAAGTGCAATTTTACACAACCTTGAGTAAAAATCAACCTTACCAGATCTAAGTACAAAGTTTACTCAACATTGTAGAAAAAGTCTACGCTGGCACGACGATTTTATACAATATTGAGCAAACTTTACCAGGAAATCCGGTAGAATCGTTTTTACGCAAAGTTGAAATGTAAATGTACGTGTCGCATGCGTTTCCCTGTTAAAAAATTGAGTAGAAAGCGAGAGAAAGCTTTCCTGTATGTGCAGGATCGTCATTTTCTTCTGCTTTCTCCCTCAAATGAATGAATTATACGAAATAATGAAACTTATTTGGAAAAAGTACAAAAAACTCGCCTGTGCAATTCAGTAAATGCCAAATATTTGAAGCACACGGTACTGCGCTTACTTTAGGCGTAACTGTAGCAGGAATCCTCTGTACAGTTGTCTTCTGAGCCTCGTAATGATTACTAGGACTTTAGCTTTGAAGACGATAATGGGGAGAGGAGCTACCACTATCATACATAAAGTCATAGTTAACGATAAGGATAAAGATAAGCACGCTATAACATTATTTTTTGTTCTTCCCACGCTCATTCAAGATTAACTGTCTTTGAATTTAGAAAAAAACAATTAAATGGATTCTATTACACAGCTGATAGCATCCAGATAACAAGTCACTAAGATTTTATGTAGATTACTATAATACTTACAAATGTTTAGCTGTGTGCGTTTGCATTTATCTTTTTTGGACGCTTGTACGTACATAGTTGATAATAAAGTACTAACATAAAGTACAACATTTAACTTTCAAAGGAAGGGGTACAAATGTATTTAGATGTGGAGATAAAGTAATATTAAGTATACATGTAATTCTCGTATAATTTATGGAGATAACAAAAACACAGAGAGAGCTACTCTGATTCCAGATTAAAAGAACAAAGAGATTTCTTTCCGAATAATTGCTACTACAATAAATACGACGGAAATATTGTGTAGGTAGATTTTGTAAATGCTATGGAAGTTTCATGGGTACATAATAATGTCATTAGTTAGTTAGGCAACAGATTCAGCGAAAGCGAAGGCCTTAAACATAATCAACAGCGCCAATGTAAATACAGAGTTGTAAATTATAACAACGGCAAGTCCATTTTTTACATTACCTAACTGAATAGTATTAATTAGGTTATTAAATATATACAAGATAATGTTCAATGTATGTATGTGTACATTAGCTGTAGTTGAATACTTAAAACACTAATCTACGCCAATGCCAATATTTAATAATTAACGATAGCGAATCCTACTAAAAGCAGTTGTAAATATTATAAAATATCATCAAAGTCACGTACAGAAACGCAGAATAACGATGAGGAATGGGTTTAATACAAATATTAGAGTGCATTGCCCCCATTTCACATTATTTGTGAAATAGGAAAATAAGAAGAGATAATTAATCATTTATTTCGCATATGTACAGATTTACAGATACAGAATATCACAATATAGCGCATGAGATCTCAATCTTTCCTGTAATCGTATCAAAATACTTATTAATATGATAGTATTTAGTTAAATAATGAATAATCCCCTAATTATTGGATTTTAATAAGTAAATAGGATAATATGGGTATTTGATTAATCAAGTAAAGCTTAGAAATATTATTGTTCCCAAACCCAAAGGAGGATTTCCAAAAAATATTAATTATTTTAATCCCCTATTCTTTAGTTATCCAATTGTAAAAGTATATTTCACTGGCTGCAGCCTAAATGTGAGTAACCATGATGTCTTTTAAGTACTTCATAGGATTTCATAGTCAACAACTTACCTGAGATGTGGTACGTCATTATATAGCATTAGGAACTAAAGGAATTCATTTGTGGTTTTATCACAGCAGGGGAACCTAAACTCTAAACATAATAAGACGCTAATGAACTACTTTGTGTTAGTCAGTAGGTATTTAGGTATTCATATAAAATTACTTTGTTCTTTCTACTAATCTCTTGTTAATGATCAAACTACGCCTTACTAGATCTCATAATTCTAAATTATACTTATGCAAAAATATTTATCTCATTATCTCTACTACGAAGTGACATATCAAGTTAAAGCATAAATTCGTACAAAATCCTGACAAAATTATATACGTATCATAAACAAATCTTTTACATCAACTAAACATAATCCGTCACATTCGGTTTGTTCTGTAGGTATTTACTGTTTCGTTTTGTATTTGTGAGTACGTATTTACTTATTAGTGAAATTGCCTTCATTTGAAGAGATTTAGTCATTTTTCTATAATTATTTGTGTAGTTTTGTTTTCTCTGAAGACTTTTACATTATAGTAGCTCTGCCTACTTATATTTTGTTCTTGTTGCTTCGAAAATAACGAGTAAAGTTTGTAAACCCGTCCGCCCACCTGGCCTGGGCTGGATTTGGATTGTATAGTATTACAAAAAACAAATCTGGAATTGCTTTCTGTGTTTTATTTTATTTCTGTCCATAATACTTGACTATTACTTGATGCAGTCACGTTGCAATGCATTTTCTTTTGTTCCTTATCTTTTGGCTTCACAAGTCGCCCAGTAAAAAGTTATTTTTAAATTACACTCTTACTGATACATAGGACATTTGGAAAGTGTTTAGTACTTATATGTATCAACATCTACAGAGATACATTCAACATTTGCAATATTACATAACGTATTCTATGTAATATTATACTATATGTATGTACATACTAGGAAAAGTAGGAAGAATCAGAAGCGCTAGTAGTGAAATAATTTATTTTATGAGCCCTTCATATTTCTCTTGGAGAAAGTTAACTTTCACTTTGCCATAATAACGTAAAATCAACGAAAAGGAAAAAGTTAGAGTTCCAACCAACCTCCCGTTCATAATTCACAGTAACAGAACAGAAGAAAGTGGAACTATATAATATGTAATGTGCATTACATACATACATACATACATACGTACATAAACGAAGTATCTTACTTATAGGTTATATTAGTACATACTATAAGAAAGAATCAAACCAAAAGCAAGAGTACATAGTTTAATGTGCTGTTTTACTAGAAGACAACGAACCAAACCAACTCTGATTTGTATGGCGCACTCCTAGATGCATTATATAGTGTAAATGTCATGTCGGCGGTTGAGAGCATGTAATGTAAGTATCTGGCAATACAGAAGAACAATAAACCTTAAAGCGAGACTGGGTTGCCAATGCCAAGTCACTATATACTAGTAATACAGCTACAACATACACAACCGAAAATATATTTAGTAAGTATTGTACTACCTGCCCTAGATATTGGGATTTCTGTAGTACAACTACATATACTTAATACTTACGAAAATACTAAAGAACTGTGGAAATACAAAATAGTCTTTGGAACTGGAAGGCAGATGTTATTTACAGCCTCTATAGAATTTACGAGTTGTACTTGTACTTCGACTACTGTGCTTTCCCTCTCTGATATAGACAAGTATGAACTATGAACTGAAATGTGAGTTACAGCTCTCCACTGCATTTTTCCAAGAATTTTATGAACGTAATACTTAAATATATACAAACAGGAGTCTATTACTGTGTGAAGTATACTGCATAGAAATATTAGTATGGATTTACTTATGTTATGACTATGAGGAAGAGTGCATAAAAAACAATGACAAGACTTTTTGCAATATTACATTTATTACATACACGAGGACATACATGTCTGTTAGTTAAATAAGGCAAATGAAATTTGTATGGGAGAAAGCTGCTATAAATAGATTTAAGCTTCTTGTAACTGTAATAGTGTTTGTGGTAGGAGAAAGTAGATTTCAATTGCACTACACAACAATGGGTTTGTATTTCCTATAAGTATAAGAGTGTATTGGTGAAAGTGAAAGCTTAAGTGAAAGTGTACTGTATTGGTGTAGGAAATGTTTTTGGTTGGTAATCCGAGTGAACAAGCTAAGCGGTTGCTCGTTGGAGAGTCTCGTGGAATTGAGTTGTTGAAAAGATGTGGTAAAATTGTGTGGTTTTGTTTGTATTGTGTGTTCCGTAATTAGGTGGATCTGGCGGAGGAAGTGTGTCAAAAGGGAAGAAGGAGATGGGACACGGCTCAGCTCTCAAGTCGGACTTGACTCGGCACAGTGGCCGCTTCACGGTGACAAAGGCCTCCCTTTCCTCCGGCTCCTCGGCCTCTGCAATTGGGAATGGAGTGGGAGTGGGTGTTGGTGTTGGTGTTGGTGTAGGCCTTGGGGCTCCTGTTGGGGTTCAATCTCAGTCACAATTACAACAACAGTCCATCCCACATGTCCCACAGAGCTCTTTTGTACCTTTGACAGTCACTTCGGCCAAACAGCACCAACTCCACCAACAACTCCAACATCAACAACAGCAACAACAACAACAGCCGGAGATGGAATATATTCAAGTGGACACTTCCTACTTACAATCTCAACAACAACAGGGATCCCAAACTGCAAGTGGAAGTCATAGTCATGGTCACAGCCACAGCCACACTTCAAGAGTCCCCACTCCAGGAACGTCAATGCTCACGGAGCCGTCAATGAAGCGGGGGATGTTGAGTCAGTTGATGGACAAAGTTCGGTCGAAGGACGACCGGAAGAAAAGTTCTGCGAGCGGCGTGAGTAGTTCCTCCTCCGGGGGCACGATCCCGCACCCTCCACCCCCGCCTGTTCCCTCTGCCGCTTCCCTGGCGGCCCGACGAGCTTTGACAATGTACGATGCTCAATGTCAGTACGGGACTTTGACTGCAGACAATACCTCGGCAGTGGCTGCCCTGGCCTTGGCCAGCACGAACCCGAGCTTCCGCAGGAGCAGCAGTACCCACCGCAGTCGCGGAGAATCTCGGCCTATTTATACGCGTGCCAAGTCTTTCGTCAAGTCTAAAAGTGATGATGAGCGTCCGCCAACGAAACTCTCCAAACAATCTCGCGCTCGAAGTGCTGGAACTTTGGAAACTGAAAGTTTGCTCAGGTCCTTGTCCTCCAGCTCCAAAGAAGCGTCAAGGATTTTATCTCTTTATCAGAGTTTGTCTAAAGGTATTCTTCTAGAAAATCAACAAATGCATCAGCAACAGCAACAACAACACTACCAACATCAACAGCAGCAGCAACAACATCATCTCCACCACCATCATGCTCAACAACAGCAACAACAACATTATCATCAGTATGCAGAGCGGAAAGTGTCAGAAGCAGAACAGCAACGTTTCGGTGGAGCGGAGCCTTTGATGATGACAACGATGACGAAAGGCTCTGGGAATAGTAATACAAACCCCAGCTACATTCACAGCCATTGCCACACCCATCCAGCACACCACACGAACGGAGGCCGGGGACACAGTCGAGGGGCTCCTTCGGGAAGTCACTCCTTCTCCCAACAATCCCGCTCGGCATCCGAGTCCTCTGGGAAATATCACCGTCGAACTGCGAGTGGGGGAGCCCCTGAGGATTGCCTCAGTCTCAGTGAGGATGACTACCAACAGATCCCAGTGACCCGGACACATGTAATCGGTCGATCCCAATCTGCTCCTCCGAGAAAGCCTTCCGGCTCTGGGACTCCTGGCAGCTCCACTTCCACAACTCAAGTCCAAGTTTATGTTCACGAAGAGCCTCGCAGCACCCGCTCATCTCCTTCGGCCACTCTCTCAAAAAGCCTCGAGGAATCTTACCTCTACGGATATTTAGCCCAGCACGGTGGACAACTCACTTCCTCCTCTTCTGGACACTCTGGCTATGCCAGTGGGGACAGACGTGGAGGCCACAGTCACAGTAGCGCCTTTGCCCCTCTCAAAAAACCTAACTCTTGTGAAAGTTTAATTTCTCTGAGCACAGAACAAAATAGTAATAGCCACAGTCGCAAATCCAGTATAGACTTTGATAGGAGATCCGTTGTCACTGTTCGACGAGCGGGATCCAAATCCGCCCTCATTACCCGGCAACATTCCTGGGAGGCTGGGGCTGCCGCCAGTGCTATCCAATTAGTCGGTCCAAGTGTCAAAAGAGAGCAATCTCTCTCCACACCTCATTTGTCACCGGACGATCCTTTCGGGAGCACTAGTGGCAGCAGCAGTAGACACAGTGGACTTGGCGGCGGCACTTTCCCTCGCTCCAGTAGTAATCCCTATGACGAACACGATTTGGCCGTCGGCTCCACACTTCATAAGGCTGACAGTTTCGAGGGACATGAGGAAGCTGTAAGGAGCATTGTCGCTGCTGTCCAAGAAACTCGTACGCTACAAAGAAAATTGCAATCCAATTAACTATCGTATGTAATTAATTAAGGATCAAATACTTTACTAAATACTCATACTGTACTAAATTAAGAATAAATACCTACAATACGTACGTACAGATACTCTTCTTACATTAACTAACTAAAGGGACGATCCCAATTTTTATACTCAAATCAAACTCAAACTCAACTGATTTTAGTTTCTTTAACACTTTATACTATAGGTTAATAGTATAATGCCTAAATATACATAATCTGTAAGTAGCTACTAATTATACACAATGTTATACATATGAATTGCTGCCGGTTGCCTAAACACATACATAAAATAAACTTATGGGTCACCATTTGCGTTTGGGTCGATATGCACAACAGAGTTTAGGATTTAAGTAGTGTAAGTGCGACATTAATAGAAAGAATGCTCTAACAAATGTTTTAGGTTGCATTAACAATTAATCGCAGTAGAGTTTTTCAACAATTCAATCGGGTTTGTTTACCGTTCAAATATAATCTATTTAATTAATAATTTCTTTGTCATTAAGTGGAATAGGTTGGTTCATATGCTATATTCGTAGTACCAGTATACATTCAGTATATCTTTTTGGTCATGACAAAAATGTTAATTTAAAATAATATTTGAATTGATGAAAATGCTGGAATTCGTCTGTAGAATTGCTATTTCAATTGAAACCACATTTTGCCTTATAATTTAAACTGCTTCTTTAAAAATACCATTTCCCATTTTTTCCAAGGTATGATATCATCGTAAAACTTTAGCGTGCTACCTAGATATGCGCTAAACAATATTATCCTCTGTGTATAATTTATAATCATGAAATACTCAATTACCTATATTATGTAGAATACCCGGAATACGAAAGTCGGGAATGTACACCCTAAAACCTAATATGCGGAGTCAGGGTCTTCTTTGACAACTTTTAGTACGTGACTGTATTCCTACAACATTAAATCAGCAATTGAGTGGAATATGTAAAACTTTGTCATTTCTTCACTTCATTTACATTTACGTTGACGTTACATTACACGGGATGAGACATTTGTTTAATATTCATTACAGAAAGAAGCAGATTTGTAGCTAACGACTAGTTAAGCTAAGGATAATTTTTGGACATGGCTAAATTACAAATTATAACATTTTAGTAGTATCACATAGGGGAAAGTCTACATAAATATACATAGGTACTAGGTGTCATGCGTTTTACTAATGGATATTGATACTGATAACTAACAAGCTCACTCACTCGCAATTATAACAGCTGAGTGTTCATAAAGTAGATATAATTAACAGAACTCGTTTGGCTCAATTAATGGAGTTTAATTTGGGAGGTGCACTTGAGACTTGAAATGTCCTCCCCGCGTCTGTATGTTATTTACTTTCATTACCTGTCTTAGGATTTCGTCCCGTCTCCGATTGTCATCATCATCCTTTCCTTTCTATTCCAGATTCCAGCGAATATTGTATTATTAACATTGTGTGTATATGTATTAGAATATATAACACTATAAGGCAGTCAGTTATTAAACGTTAGCACATGGAATTTATTTAGTTGTGAAATATTGCTACATATATCTTTAGGGAGTATTAAATGTCATTCTTATCAACTGCTCGTTATTACTCACTCAGAAAATAGGGCCAGTTTGCTATATAGAACATATAAATATGATATCGGAGCGTGACACGAGATGGAATATGAAATGGGAATGGCATGATCGTATAAGTAACAAAATACAACACGATACATAGAGACTAGACACGCAGTAGTGTGATTTGGTGCGTGGAAACATAAACCTAACGCATAGATTTCATCATAATCCTTTACTTTGCTACTGGTACTATCCGTAGGCGAAATTGTGACAAATTGGACAAGACCCAAGAAAGCTACACTTCACAGATTAGCCTAACAGTAGTAAGAACCATATAAATAGAACCAGAGAAAGTGGCCCGTTATTTTAAGAATAGGGAATATTATTGTAGAATGCCATATTTATATACTATATAGTATGCTGTATATTCATTTATGTATACTTATTAGATATATTATATCATATAGATTCTAATATTATTTATTTCGCAGAACAATGCCTTGGCCCTAAGCAAATACTTCCGTTTCTAAGCCAGGGCACTGTGAGTAGCTTAATTCCATGTGTGTACATGTTGCAGGCAGTATTGATATCCCGGCAATTGCCTCCACTGCTTTACAATTTTGGAATGCGAGATTTTTAAACAAATCGGTTATATTATGATTTTGATGCCCAGAATTCTAAAAATTATTTTGATTTGGTAACAAACTTCAAAATTTGTTTGTGCCCGTATCAAAATTCACGAAGAAAGGATTTTAATTAAGTTAATTGTTATTTAACGGCCAATTTAGGATCCTTTTTGAAGATTTTATGATCTAATCTAGTGTGCACATTGCCGGAGAAAGCACACTTTCCTGTAACATGTATTTACATAGGTAATGTATATTCATTTGATTCTCTGAGGCATATATAAAGAATATATAATATAATAAGGCTGTGACGAAGTACCTAAGTATTCTACTCTGTTGCTGTATGTATCTTGTCTACTATTTGGTTAGCAGTGCGCGTCACAAAGGGAATACTTTCTACGTAGAAAGGACGTCGGACGAATAGTAAAGGTCTAATCTTTGCAGAATTTGACGAGGAGTTTGTTATAATAATTGTAGACTTCCTCCAGGGCTTTCTCTCCTATAAATATTACACTTTCCCTTGTCCTTCTTCCTCTTCAGCCTTACATAGTCTGGCATGGTCTGGCATTGCATTGCATCTCTCCTTTGTTATTAATATCACACACGTGCAAGAATTTTGAAACAAAGCTTACCTCCAAGGTATACTTACTTTTGTAGGGATATTTATGTATTCTCCTCCGGCATGACAGAAAATCCGTATATAATGATACCGCAAATGCTACCAACGCTAAACTAACAGCAACAGTACTACTACTACTACAGTTGCTAATATAATTAATTAACATTAACAACTGTTCTTTAGCTCCTAATTAATACGGATGCATAAAACAAGTAGCTAGCTACTAGTAATCTGCGTACATTTTTATTGCTCTTACATACCATGAATTTCTTCACTGTTATCGACCTAATTTTATTTCTTAAACATATTTTGTTAAATGAGTAAATAATTTAAAGGACATTTTCATTGCCAACAATTTTGCTGTGGATTTTTCAACTGTGATTTTTATAACAGATAGTAGTATTACAGCATAAATAAGTTTGGAAGGAAATAATATGTGGGAAATAATTCTTATCGTTAGTAACTAATTGTAGTTAAACCTGAAAAGAGGAGATTCTAATAAGAAGTTAATGCTGTAATAATCGTAGCAGGAATTGGAAATAGGTTATTGTTGTAAAAGTTTAGATACTACGTATAGCCGAGGTACAATAGTGAAAGTGGAGGTTCGGTTTGTCGTAGCACATTAGCCTTAAAGAGATAAAATGTGAAAGAGAAGCCGCACAATTGGAAAAGTTTGCAATTGAAATATGATATGCCGATAGTTTATTTCCGCTATTTTTAACGTTTATCTTATCAGCTTAGTTAGTAGTTTGTTGTCGATCTATGGATGCGGGCGGCGGGCGGGAGCAGGAGCCGAGGCGAAGGAAAGCAAGGCAAGGACATAAAAAGGAAACGGTGCAATCGACTTTGATAAGACTGCACTCTCTCTTCTCTATCTGTATGTATGTCGTAAATATACAAATACTGATATAGTATATGTAATATTAAGCATGACACTGTACTGTGTATGGGTGCCTGTATGTAGCTAGATAGTGTAAATGGTAAAGTAAGTATATAAGTTGCTAGAGAAAAGTCCACAGGAAGTCTCGTAAGTAAGAAGGAGAAAGGGCGATGACTATCCAAATCCTCCCGGTATAAATCTGTGGAAAAATACTGTTTTCGATAGAAAAGGAAAGGAAGTTAGCTACAAGTCAAGTTACCCACTAGATTCTATTATAGTGCATGATTGGTTTGGTTTAGTTTGGTTTACTAGTAACCCTTTCTAGTTTATGATGTCGTAGACAGATTAAACCATAATGCAGAAATACCGATTTTACTCGATTTTGACTATTTTTCATTTAAAATTGCATTCTTTTCAACATTTGCAATTCTGTAGGGTATTTTACATAATTAAGGCCAATTAAGACTTCAGATTTTTATTTAAGACTCGTTGTAACTGTACATGTAATCAAAACGATCTATTAAATGAGATTACCTTTGTTCTAAAGAATTATAATATATTTGTTTATTATTGTACTCAGTAATTATAAGTAATGCTTTAATTTTTCATGTTTAAAAAATTTTCTTTCCTAAAAGATTTATCTAAGTGCTAGTTACTAAAATATAATGATGATTCAATTTTTTATAATTGCTGTAAAATTGTTAACTAGAAACACAATGGATATTGCTGCCTAGGACATATAAATGTATACCTTTGGTTACTAGTTATTTTTAGTGGAGTTAACTTACACTAGGTAAGTAAGTATGCTGTATATAGAGAATCACAAAGGGACAACCGAAATTGCAGAGATTCCTCTTTTATCCTATTTGCTATCTTTTGTGGAAGGAAAGGAAGATGGTTAACAATGGCCACTAGGACATAACAGGACAGAGCACAACGAATTCACTTTCCTTTAGCTCAACTCGCATCGCAACTCTCACTCTAACTCTTCCCAGCTGTTTCTTTGATATTTCCCGTTTCCTATATACTATACAGTAGAGAGTGAAGTAAAGTATACACTCCTTCCTATTTATTACGTGTAGTTTACTTACTTAGTTACGTATTTACGATTCAGAGAGATTCTAAAGGCCAACGAGTCATTGATGTGACGTCAGTCCTAAACTACACCGTAAGTAAAACAGAATTCAATTTTGCAACGTGCGTAGATAGCAACAAAGCACAGTACAACTGTAATACTACTCTTTTTCATATATGCTATCTGATATCAAAAAGATAAATAGATTATGAGACTAATACTAAGAATCTCTGCCGTATTTAATATTATTTCTCAGTACATATTAGGATGGTAAATGACGTCCATCAAAAAAATATTTACTTATTTAAATGACAATGTTTGTGAAAGTTTTAAATGGTCATTGTATGTAAGAAGAGAAAGCAAATTATTCCATATTTTCTTGAATAACAATAACTATTTTATTCGCACAACGATTTTTTATAATTTAAAAAACAAACCTTCTTGTACTTCCGACTCCGAACTATCTGTAGTTATTTATTACGCGTAGGGAAGCATTTTATTGGTAATGCTGTAGTACGAGTAGGAATAAGAAATACCAAAGTTCACTCTCAAGGTAAAAAAGGAAGTCCAAATGAAAAGAGAAGATGAGATAAAATTCTTGTTCACATTTCTGTGGTTTGGTTTTCTTTATTGATTTGATTTGACGCAATTTTTGGATGCAGGAGATCATATCACACTACGACTACATACATGAGAGTACACTAAAATTCCTTTGCCACAGTCAGTAGGCAGTAAACTTATAGATATAGTACATACATATACTTAAATAGTACATGTAGCTACATAAACTTACTCTGGTTTTGGTTTTCTGTGTTATATAGTGTCATATTATTCTTTTTTTACTTACCAAGGCATTAGATATGGGTAATATAAATAGGAAATACAATTATACATCAGACTTGTTACTTGATATCGTATCCTGTCGTATCGTATTTATCATATTGCAATTTGTAAGTAAGTAAAATAAGGAGAAAGTGAGACAGGATGCCAAAGCAGAGGATAACAAGCCAAATCTATAAGTTTTGGGCATTTGCTTTGTTCAGACATAGAGATGGAAGGAGTTGAGTTGATCTTGACTTGGCCAGAGTCTAGACGAAGCCTGTGTTGTGTTGTGTCTTGACGGCGACTGTGAGATGACAAAAGTAACAAGAACTGTTGTGACAGTCTTGTTATAAGTTTAAAATTACACCTGAAGTTGACACCTAAGTGAAGTGTAGTAGAATACAGTAGAGTATTTAGGTAAGGTAGGTAGTAGGTATCTAGGCTATGGAGAAAGTCGGTGTGAACAGAGCACAGGTTATTTCTCCATATATATAAATTTTAGTAGTACTTTTACTATATCCTTTCCTTACACTGAAACTTGTGTGCGTTATTTTATTTTTGTTTATATTGTGTATGCATTGATAAGGGAAAGAAGTTAGGTTTGGTTTAGGTAAGTAAAAATACGACAAGGAAAAGAAAGTTAACTTAAAGGAGAAAGCTAAACAAACGAAAAGGAAAATACAATTTTTTCTCGTGTGTCTTGTCTTTTCCTTTTATATTTATGCCACTTGGATGCTATTCTAGCGTGAAAGGGTTTGTGCACAGAATAATTCTATTTTACTTGTCGTGTTCTCTAAAAAATGAAAATGTAAAGCAGTGGAAATCCAATCCAATCCAAAGCAAGGGAAGACCTATTCCATATTACTGTATGTACTCAGTGTAGCTCAAGCAACTTACATTAATATTTATTTATATCCCTTGCACATGTCAGCCGCATCAAAAACAATTGAATAAATATGTGTCACATTAGCAGTACAACTACAACATAATATGTAAGTATTCTATCCAAGAGTAAATTAATAGGACAGCCTATATTTCTATTATCTTTCACTTAACTGACTTCCTGTGTAAAGGATATTTTGTGTTAAGTTAATCTACTTAATTCAATAAATATCTAATTCAATTTTTGATTCTGTTTTCTCGGGCGGCTTGTGGTTGTGAGTGACTTAATAATTATATTACGAGCTGCATTATACTTTTTATAAGTTTTTTATCTGTTGTTTACAGATTTTTCTCTGCCATTAATTTCTGTGATGTGATAAGTATCCATGTGTGTATTTATTTACTATGTATGTAAGGTGACGTAAAGTACCGTACCGTATAACGTAACTAATGGCTTTGCTTTCTGTTTGTTCATGTGAAAGCTTTCTATTCTAATTTAAATACTTAATGTCTTAACAATTCCTTTGATAACGGAAATTACATAAGTATGAGCTGTGCTTCATTAATTATTACATGCTACGCATATCTGTAGGAAACAGACGAATATCCAGCATTAACGTCAATGTACAAATTATAGTTATCGTTTCTCAATGATCAATAATTTTATCAATTAGTAGGTTCAATACTGATAGTCAGGGTTTCAAGATTTTAAGCACATACAGTGAGTAGTTCAGGGATTAAAAATAAATTCATTGAGCTTTGCATTGTTTCTGAGCATTTTAATGGCACTTATACATGAAGAAAAATTAAAGGACGAAATAGAGAGTGACAGAATTTATGGTTCTTGTTCTATCAAATATATTAATACCGAAATACGTACTGCATTCTAAGCTCACGAAATATAATAATTATTTACAAAGCAAGGCAAAGATCATTCCGTGTACTTATGTAGATATATTACACTCAGAGACATTACAGATGTATATTCACCTGTGAAACATAATAATTAATAGAGAAATCCTTACGCAGACGCTCTGTAAATGAATACCTACTTGATTCTTAGGATGAAATTATTATTTGATACAAATACCAACCAAATGCGTGGGAATAGTAGAGTATACAAGTCAAAATACTACAAATATGGCAATAGTTGCTCTAATACATAAATACTGCATTAATTGCATCAAATTGTGTTCTAAATGTAACTCAAACTCAATCTACCAATTGAATTACATACCTCATCTAAATAAGTAAATGTATACTGTATACGTACTCACTACACACCTACACATTATACATAAATACACACACATATATGACATTACATAATTCTATGGATTTACTTAGAAAATTAATTTAATTCTAGTGTCACAATCTAATGTATACAAAATACATATATAAATAATTGTACAGTCTTTATATTAACTTCGTCCTCAAAGTCCAAGAGACAAGACATCACAATATTCTTACTGCATAATATGTAAGTACGTATAAAGATTACTGAATGAAATGCTTGTATATTGATAGAGAAACTAACAATTAACCTTAGGAAAATTGTAATTAGAGGCCAATGCTATTCCTTGTAGATATGACTTACTATGACATGTTATCACTGAATTTATATAGTAAGTAGTGGAAGATTGAAGATAGGATATAAATTAAAATTAAACGAAGCCATGTATTATTTTTGTCAAATTTTTATTTATTACGTAGAATAAAAAAGGCACAGATCGTGTTTGGTAAAGTTGTATCATGTATTACTTATGTTAGTTATAAATTGTATAAAGTGTTAGGCAGGTTATTTATTTATAACTAACTTTTGTTACATAATAAGATTCAAATGCAAATCAAGTTGGCCATGATAACTTGACATACATAAGTAAATGTAAAACTTACATGTTTGCTATATACTTTCAAGAAAATCAACTCAACCACCAAATGGAAACAGGACACACTTAAAACTATACCTACATATACTAATATACATACTTAAGTTAAGTAACATTGTCATTATAATTTAATTATATAACATACCTACCTAATTCATATTATGCGTACCTATGTGATTGTGATTGCAGGTACTTAAATTAGGTAGGTAACTTGTACTACTGTACTAAATATATGCCATAAACTATATGTACGAGGTGTACTACTGTAAGTATGTGAGATCGTGTAGTTATGAAACATAATAATATCCAATTAAACAAGACACTGATGATGCAAGGTAAAGATAAAATTATGCTAAAGATAAGTATGTAAGTTAGCAATTATTATGTAAAACTGTACACACGCCTGAATCTGCAAATAAATTAATTAAATAACTACATTATTTAACTGAACCAGAAAATAATGAAATTGTTTAGGGTAGAATTAATTTGAGAATACAATACAGATACTACATACATACTACGACATGTCATGGTACATAATTGTTAACGTGATATAAAAAAATTTGGAATGCATGATGCATTTGAATTTTGACAATTAAAAAATGGTAACGTAAGTAAACTGTTGGAAATTATGCTGCGATTGATTCCTTAAGAAATGGATTATAATTACTTACTAGATATATAAGTGGAAATAGATACGCTAGAACTACAATGTACATCAATACAATTATTACCTCTGTACTGTAAATATGGAAATAGCACAAAAATCTCTACATTGCTAAGTATTTACACGAGTGTGTGCTATTTATAGCTCTACTGAACAGAAATAAATACTTAACTAAGTAAGTACTTAAATACATAAGAGATTACAACAATAAATTATAAGTAATTAAAGAAACTGAATTTTTATAATGGAATCCTTATACCTACTACATAAGTAGTAATCATTCCCCAACGGGGACAATTAAAATTATACAACTAACGCTATCGGTAACGTACTATATACTAAATACTTAGTTAAGCAAAAATTAAAGAAAAATTAGCAAGATGACATGACAGAGTGAGTAAAATTAAGAAGTGAAAGTAAAGTGAACTGTGAAGTGACCTACATACATAAGTAATTCATACGAACAATTGCAAATATATTTACAATTTGTGTTTTGTATCCGGTACAACTAATTAAGTACACTCAAATCAAATTAAAGTCAACTGTGAAAGTGAACTGAACTTAAAATAGTTGGAAACTAATTAACAATCAGCATTTTACCTGCCATGACATGCCAGAAGACACGTCAAGTTCTACGCTGAAATTTATTTAGTAATTGTTAATCTATTCTTTATCTAATTTTTAGCTAATATCGGAAATGTAGTTAATTATGAAAGTGTTTCAAAAAGTGTCCATGAAATAAAAGTATTTGGTGTATTCTTTAGAATTTGCATATAAACGAAGTTAGTCAGGTCAGAGACATAAAATACAATACACAGAACGACAAACGTATTATTGTTACCATATTTAACAGAGATTATTATTAATTTGAATTGCTCCAAGGAAGTTAATTATTAATTCTCAAAAAATAAGCTACGTATCTCAAAAAGAAAATTGTTACACACTGTTAATTACTTATGTATTGTATTGTATATGTATTATGTATATCGCTAGATAATAATGTTGTTGTATTGTAAATATATTGTATGTATCATTGGAGAAACTATTATTGCAAAGTATTATATAAGAGATGATGATGGAAGGAAACGATAAATTAATTGAGAGCAATTCAATTTTCAGCTCACAATGTTGGTTAAAACAAAATAAAGGGGATTTACTGCTGAGCAAAATAGCTCACAAATGAATTTCGCTTTCATTTCATTACACATTTTCATCATTTTCATCCTCATGAAATAATTAATTTCTCCTTACATTGCCCACACGCAGTTATTCTATATTTTAATGGAATTCCTCTGCAGTCTCAAGTCTTAGCTTCTCAGACTCCCTCCCGGCCCGACAGAACAACAAGACACAATAACATACACACATGTATCAAATGAATTCTCATCGGTGACTGTTTTAGTACACTCTATGTACTGGAGAATAAATGATGATTCTCTGCTATGAGATCTTTCGGGTTTTACGATAAGAAGAATCTGCTGAGCTGGATATTACTAACATACATACTTCTACTTGGATGTACCATTATTATATGATGATGAGATGTATTTATGTGCGGTAAGTTCTTTAACTCCGTCTATTTGCTATCACGTTGTGCGTATATAAGCTAAAATTAGTCATTACATAATAATGAGTATAGTTGCAATTAATAATGGTAATAATTAAATACAGATATCTACTAGGTAGAGCTAAAGCTGTGTTTACATATTTAACAGCAATTTCTTCATTGCATGGATAATGCTCCAGAAAGTTATTCATTCATGGTAATCTTTCACTAAATTATTTAAGAGGAATGCTTATAATACAGCGTAACGTACTTTTCTAATTTGTCTCCCATAGGGAACGATAATGAAATTTTAAGTACAATTTAACATTATTCATGTTTTTTAGTATTTTAAATTAGTGTATCGTAGTCGTAGTACAATATGTATTGCATAGGTACTGGGGTGTAGCATCCAAGAGTACATGGGATTCTGCACAGCGTCATTTGTTGTACTTTCACATAAATATTTGAGGCAAAAGAATAATTAATAGACAGTTAGTTGCTGATAGATTTCTGTTGCAAATACACAATTGGTAGGATATGATCTTTAGTATTTTGTGTTCTTGAGAAGCATGTGTCCGTATACCGTCAGGAATATCCAATTTCTTTTAAATAATTACACTGAACCTTTCACTGAAAAACATATTTAGAAAATTATAACTCCCCAGATGAGTTATACCAACGTATATGGTGCTCACCGAGTAATATTGCGAGAATTTGTATATATAATGTGTAATTACTAATATGTAATATTTTCTCAGGAAAGATGAACATGTATAGACTTTCAGTTTTCAAGCAGTACTGTTAACGTATTATTCATATGCTTATACTTACACATTTAATAACATTGAATAAATTTGTGTTTTAAATTACACTTAACATAAGTTTACGCAAATGTAATGAATGTAGAGGAGGAGTGTAAGTTCTAACATAAGTTTTCATCATAATACTCCATATAATGTCATTTTGAAGAAGTATGAGAAATATGAAAGTAGTAATGCAGAAGATGTAACTGCTGGAATACTTACCGACTAAACTATTACAGTAGAGAACTGAAATACCAGTATTTGATGAGTAACTGAGAGAGTGTAAGTTGTTATGTAGGTAGTTCTAAATTTTACAATACCTAAATTTAGTTCTATCAAATATTGTAGTTTGAGTTCAAGTACTAGAGCAGGGCAGGAAAGGAATGGAAGACTTATTACTAACGGACTGTCACACTTTGTCACCCCAGCATGCTCGGCCTAATGGGATTTCAGCCCGTTTTCATGCTTCGTCACGTAGGATTTTAGCATAATATACACACTTGGCACTTTACGACGGATTCATCAACTTTCCCTATGAATTCATACGCAATCTAATTTATAGCCCCCAATATCGTATTTGGGCACCAAGCACCATCGTCTACCTACAGGGGACAAAATAAACGAATCAACTACTAACCCAAAGTTAACTGCTTACATTATGATAACTATTATGGAACCACCACCAACCATACCAGCATGTTCTCAAATGAAACTCCTTAATAGTAATTTAGTGAAGTGCAAAATATGCTTACTCTCAGTTTAACTGTGATATGACATACTCGTAGCTTTAGCGCATTAAATTTCTTCCTCATTTTCAGATAAATAAATATACTAAAGAGGACTGCAGCAAGGTAAGTTGATGTAAACATAATTGAGTTGCTTTCCAGGATGCCGAAATATTATATAATTCAAATAAGTGAATGAAAGTGTACAGTACATTTTGCATTTTGCTATAAAGATACATGCTTAACAGTACACAGGTATATACACAAAAATTCAGGGTAAAAACTGAGTAAACTAAGTGAAAACTTGTTAATACATCGAAATTTTTCTATAATCTTCTGAAATTCGCAGACAGATTAAAGTAAAAGGCTAAGCATAAACCCTATGTAGAGCAGTTTCATATATTTATCGTATAAGATGGCAATAAACAATTGTTCGCGAATTATATTAATGTAAAATAGCATATTTATGCAAATTTCTTGTAAGCGTCGACATGTATAGTTTAAGAATGATGTAATGGACGGACCGATGGACTTTATATGTTGTGAGTTGTAATAGTACACCTAGTGCTAAATTTTATATAAATCATGTTTTCAGTAGAACATAGATCTTCTACTCCAGTAATAATGTGAAGCCGATGCCTAGCCTTGGAAAAATATTTTGCAATGGAGAAAAATTAAACTCAATTTGCATCCACAGGCGTATATTGCACATTGTAACAATCCTTCTCTTTTTTGAGGTACATATAGCAAAAAAATTGAATGGATTCAGCCAAAAATGGGAACGAGATATGAAGAAAGTTTACTTGTGACTTGCTTTGTTGAACCCGACGTTAATGTAATATACCCAGTGTACAGTAAAAGATAAATGGACGAAAATAAACAAGGTAAGCAAAAAGGAGGGGATTTTATCTTTTCTCTGTGTGTGATTGTGTTGCATGGTGAAATCAAAGTTACGCCTCTCTCTGATGCCGAATTCTTAGACTTGTTATAGAGATACGACTACCATTACCATCATATCAAGTTGATGAGCTCCATTATGAAATGTCGTCTTGTCAGTTTTTGTTTTTCATTTACTCTTGCTCGTTGTACTTGGATATAACTGCAGGACTTGGCAATAACCTGAAGGAACTGGAACACGACTGCCAGATGCGGTAAAAAGCAAAATTGTCCTATCTTATAAATACATCAGAAACACTTAAGAGTTAACAGGAACGTTTCCAACTTACGCTAAAAATCATAGCTAAGTACAATTAATCCTCTTAAAATATGCACTACTAAGGACATAAATACAATTGGTAGTTATAAAATAGAGAAAAGTGTCAGCAAAACAAAAAAGCACTTTGTGCGAATATTTATTTTGCAATTTATATAATAATAATATACCTACAGATATATTTATATAATTTATTTATTTATACATGGAGTTTTTTGGAATGTTCGACATTTAAGCTCTAAAACACTTTGTTGTGAATACTTGAGCGAACGGGCAATGTAAATTCAACATTCAACTATAATTTACCGAGTTGCCAAAATATTTGAATTTGCAACACATAATGAAATTAATTTTAGTACATGCAAAACTTAAAATTCCATTTCTGGCAAATCCTGATAAGTCCAATATTCCGATGTCCCTTAAGATAATCTGGCAACCTGGCCCGGCAGGAGTTCCACATATTTTGTACAGCATAAAAACTGGTACCCAGTGTAAGTAGGCAGTATCGTGTAATTTGATAGCTCGACTCATAACACATTACATTACTGTATATTATTATGGGAAAACGCAGTACAAGAACTACGTATAAAAGAGAAAGCAAGACGAGCGAGACAATTCCAAATTGCAAATGGTAATTGCAAGAGTAGTAATAAGTATTAGATAGTTAAGCATGTATATAGGCACTTACTAATGTTAAGTTAAGACCAACTGCAGTACGCTACACTAATAGAAGTCGTAGTCCTGTTGTGTACTTTGAAGAACAAAAAGCGTCTATCGTCTAAAGGTCATATTAAAAATCAGAATCGAATAGAATTCTCTAATACTATAATGCAATAACTGTTAAAAGGAATCCTTACGTGAGCCAATCAGCTTGCTTTTAACCTTTTAAGCTCCCTATTACTTTTCCTGTCACCATAAAACTTATAATAAAAGAAACTGCTCAAATATATCATTCCCTCGTGAAGGAAAGGAACGAAATCAAAGTCATTCCCTTCTTTCGACTAGAAATACAACTACAACTACACTACAGATAATATATTGTGCAATTATACAGATAGACAGCTGGAAATACATGACGGAGCTTTCTTGTTCAAGAAAATCAAGTGGATCCTGTTCTATGTCCTTTCCTTTACCATTTACTTATGTATTTAGTACCTTCTTACTTATTCCTATAGTTATGTAGTTTTCTGTTGTATCGTAAAAATTATAGCGTAATGTAATGTATAATACAAAATTACTTATATCTGTAGTTACAAAAGGCAATAAACATTACCTATTATACCGAGAATATAAAGTTGTGTCATCAGATAGGAATTTTTAGTATCCGTAGAAAATTGGTACTTAATTTCACAATCTACCACTTGTGGGGGTTAATTCAATGTCTCTCTACTACCTAGTTTAGTGGAGAAAGTAAAATCTAGAATAGGATCTACTTCTATTTATGTAGGGATATACTTTCGTGAGTATTATGAATGACTAATGCCAATGTCCTTATTTTACTGTGACATTATACAAATTTAAAGGGAAATCGCTTTTTTACTTTTCTCAGTGTGTGAGGAATAAATAAAGGGAAATAGTCCCCTAATGCAGGATTTATAGGGGAGAAAGTATAAATGGAAGGATGTTAATATTGGTTAAATGTAGAAGTGAGCAATAAGAAAAGATAATAGCGAATGTAAAAGAGAAAGGAGAAACTAAATATCTAATTGTCTAATATTTGAAGAGAATGTAACTGCTAAAGTAGTTTTACTACTGATGCTGAGTGAAAGTAGACTTTAGGAACCATTCATACGGCAGTATAGTGATGTGGATGTCAGTTAGACAGTAGAATAAGGGAAAGTAGTCAGTTAGCTACTAAATGCAAAGGACAGAGTGGTTTCTCCATCGTTTGTGATGTTGAATGGGAAAAGTAATGTTGCATAATAGTATGTAATGTAATAGCTACTCTAGTTCTAGCGTAGTAATATAGGGAAGGCTAATAGTAAAAAGGCTAAAATACATAGAAGGCAGAGACAAAGTAAATTCTAGAAAGCACAAGGAGACGAAGGGGAATAATGGGGATTTTCACTCTTTTTCAGAGAACATTTCAATTCAACATTCAACATCCCTTGTCTCGCCTTCACTCTATTGCTCTTCTGTGTTTCCAATCTAATGTACAACGTGTAGACTTCACTTCACTTGACTTTCCCCACTTTCTCCATACAAGTCTACCGCACGAAGGCCTAGTTAATACAAATACACACTGTAAGTTGCTATGATGTGGTGTACTGTTTTGTATTTTATAGTTTAGATTTAAATATATTTATATCTATCAGTTCTTTCTGTCTGAACCAACAAAATACTATTGTGAATACAGGGGGACCCAGAACTTTACATTCAAAATTTCTCCTACTTTCACTGTATCTAAATCGACAACTACAAATATTTGGTTTGAAAACTTTTTTCTATTTAGTATTAATAAATTCTGAAAAAATAACTCAAAAACTGATGTTAATTAAAAAAGTCAGACTTTCACTGTGTTTATTCCTTGGCAGTGTATCTTTTTTAATTTTTTCACTATTTAACTACAAAATTTAATCGTAGTTTATTCTGGGCAAACCTGTATACCGTATTTTACGAAATAACGCCCCACAACGAAATAGGTCCCCTTTGGGGAGATATTCCAGTAATTTTTAATATCTGGTGGTTGTGCCAAGTACATCCAGCCGTTAGATGTATTTTGGAATAGGCCGATGAAGATAATTAAATTAATGCATTCGAAAAAATATTTCTAATTTATGATTACATTATTTGTTAGCTTTTTATTGTTACTTTTTATGACGAAATCTTTAACAGAATACCTATAAAATAAAAAAATAAAATATACAATTTTTCTCTTCAAATATTAACTCTCCGTGGACACAATAAGGCCCCAATGGGGTCTTATTGCGGCTTTTCTTGAAAAATTTTGGGCTTGAAACATTAACTCCCCATGGGGAACTATTTCGTAAAATACGGTATACGTGTTATTCCCTATTCCCTACACATTGGTATAATATGGCAAAACTATTATTTACTGTCTGATATACAGAGACTATATTTACTTACTTTACATCTACATATATTATATTTGCTATTTATAGTAAGTAGATAGAAATAGAAAGCAACTTGACGTGAATGTGACGTAGTGAACTGAACTCTACTTCCATTATAGTTTATTTTCGATGAATTTATACATTGGGGGATGTGATGTTACATCTTAAATGTTGTACTTAGGTTTGGTACTAGGTACCATAATATATAAGAGCGAAGTGCATTATATTGTGGTAAATGCAGCAGCCCCATTCCATACCATAACTATATATTTAGGTACACGGAGAAAGCAGAGTGAAAGTAGAAAGAGACAGATAGACAGAATACTCACTCTGCTCTACTCTACTTTACTTTACTTTCGTTAGCATAGGTACGTATTAAGTATAAGGCCTGGAATTCAAGATGGAGATCCGATCCTCTCTCTTCGTCTTCTCAATCTCAAGTGATGTATGACATTTTATATATTTCCCGATTGTCAAAAGTGAAGTGAAAATAGTGAATGTTGGCTTCCCTTCCTTTCCCCTTATACTTTATACACTAAAATGCATTGCTACTTTCTCCGTTTCCTTACGTACATTAGCCTTAGGTTCACTTCGACTAAGGTTTACTTACGTAAGCGCTCCATGACTTGACTTTCTTTACGATAAGGGAAAGGAAGTAGCTATGTGTATGTGCTTTCTACTGCATTATGTACTTATGTGCAGGCTAGGTAGGTAGTAGGTACTTAGGTTACGTAAGTTGTAAATATGTATTTCTGTATACATATTGAGGAAGAATTCACAATATACAGTGCAACACAAAATTATGTGAGCGTATTGGTTTAACGATTGATAACTTTCACCACAAGATTATATTATTGATGGAAAATCCCATAAGTATTACTTTCTTTTTCATTGTATGTAAGTGTACGATAGTCTTAAGACCTCAGAACAGCCGCAAGATCATGGTAATAAATAATTCGACAAATCATCCCTTTAATTCTAAGAGAAAGTGTCTACAAGATCAAATTGTTCCTAGAAAATTAGAATTCAGGCACTTTAAAATTATATAAAGGAGTCTATATATATATATTTATATTGCGGTCTGCAGCATATGAATTTTATTTAAACGTATATGTATACTTTAGCTCGGATTTTGTGATTAGAATTATAAGAAAATAGAAAGGCTATTTAAAATTTGCTTATATTTAATGGCACCATATAAAAACTTACTTTACCATAATTTTTTAGACTTATTTTACCATAACTTTATTCAT
>JAQFYC010001019.1:0-41408 GCA_034694165.1 Tomocerus mixtus | reverse complement strand
CACGTTCAATATGAACAGATGCGAATCAAGCGCGCGTCCGTCTGATTCATATTCTAACCATTGAGTCCTCCTTAAGTCCATAATATTATTATTATATACAGTTATTACTTTGTCTACATATGGAGATGGACAAGAATAAGGTAAATATGAAGTAACATGCATGTATATCCAGAATAAGTGTCATGGACAATAAGACCTAGTAGGCTGAAAGGCATATCCGATATCCTAATTTGTACTTTACCTTTTTGTGGTATTGTGTGTGTTAATGATTTAAGGCTCTTAAATCATTTAAGCAATTATCAAAAATATAAGAAAATATTTGATAATTGATCTTTTATAGAAATTAAAATTGTATTTGCATGTACTTACATGTAATTACATAATATGTATCTGATGCGTTTTTATATACTTTGCAAATGGCATGACAAGATTTTGCATTTATTTCATTTATTTCACAAAAACAAAAGTATTTTGGTTTAGTAAGACGGAGCTCTGTCCTTATTACCTGACGATCCTGTTTTTGTATGACGTATGCATATATCTGTACTACTACTAGAAGGTCTACCATGGTGCACATGTCGTGCTTATGTAGAATATTATTGGAATATATGTTATAGTATAGGAAGGCGACAACGGTTCGTTGGTAAGATAATAATATTGGGTATGAAAGGAAAGAATCTCTCTTTTTGGATGATTGCAATAAGGTATCCTTTTAATGTGTCTTCTGTGTACTGTAAAATAAAGTAAAGACTACACAGAGCGTGGAATGGAAGCATTGAAATTGAAAGTGGAACTGGAGCTAGAAAGATGATGCATCTATGAGAAAATATTTGTGGAATGAAGCAGTAAAAGTTCTAGAGTTTTTATCTCCACTCAACTCACCTTCACTTCATCCACGCACTTCACTTCACTTCACTTCACTATATTACTATTACTATCAATCTTTTTTAGTGACTCACGATCAGTCCATCCGCCGTCGAAATGCCAAGTCCTCGCCGCCAGGCTGGGCCAGATAGGTACATACATCACATTACATTATTCTCTCTCTCTCGTATGTGTTATGTACCTATATGTACTCAACTTCAGATCAGTTTCACTTTAAAGGAATAGTGGGTACTAGTAAAAATATTTATTATGTTGATATCCGTTATTATTCATAACAGTCTGTAATATGAATGGGAAAGATAAAACATCTTCGAATCTATTCCTATTGATTTTGTACTCTCGTCTCATCTTCGTCTTCCCCAGTTTCCCAGCTAGGTATTCAAGTGATGGATGAAAAGTGTTTCATTGATTCAAAATGCTTCTTTCACATACCTTCTACTAGTAGATTTTAAATTGATATTGATTCATGCATATTAAATAGGTTGGTAATGAATAGAAATATAAGTAATCCGTCGACTGCTTTTTAAACATCACACGATTTTTCAATTTAAAAAATATTCGTACTACTGCACTAAAAAGACTAAAATTTTAAATGATAGGGAATACTATGAACTATAAACGGCAGGAAATGTACAAAAAGTTCACGTATTTTATTACAATTTTTTATAGGTTATAGCCTAGGTAAGGGTAAGGTAAAGAAGCTATACAAGCACGTCTACGTAGTAGCATTCTAATAAAGTAAAAAGTAGACAAAAATATTGGATATTATTTGTTGTAACATAATAACTATAACTTTAAGACTTTTTGCTGTAGCTGTGCTGTATATCATTTCTTATATACACCCACGGTGTATTTATGGGTCGTTTGGATGCATTTACTTCCTAAACTGACTCACTTGCTAAGGAAGCTGTAAACATGGAGATGAAGCTCGTAATCAATCTGTTGGTGTATGAGATATTTTCCTGCTCTACCATTTTGCTAATGTAATAGGTCATAGTAGTCACAAAGCCACGTATTATTATGTATTTACGTAAAGTAGGAATAAGCAGTACTGTCTTAATACAAGATTCTATACAGGACACCCAAACGAAACCACGTATGTAAAGGCAAAGTTGTAGAAGAGATAAAGTAAGAAGATAATATGATTCAATTCCATTTTGCTTAAGTTTACTTTGCTCTCCTTTTACTCATTTTTCTTATTTTTCTTTTACCATTTCGTATTTTCCTGGATTTTGGCTTGACTATGCCAGAGTTGGTTTACTTAAAATTGTTATCCATCCATCTATCTATAATCTATTCTCTACTTATTAGATATACTGCAATAAACAAGGGAGTAGGAGTAGTCTATCTGTATATATATATAATGTGAATTAGAATTATGTAGTGCTTCAGTTTTTTGGGTCATAGTGCACTCGTATGTTGAATGAAGAGTTTTGCAAGTAAAAGATACAAAGTAACGTGATATTAAGTTAAGTTAGGTCCACTCCTGTGATGTAGATATATAGCTACTCTATTTTCCATTAGCGTCTTTATGCATAGTTGCTTAGGCACAAGTGAGTTAACCAAACCAACATTACATAAGTAAACAGTTAAGTGCAAAACTCTTTGGCATGGTTAGAATAGAACGTTAGAAGTTTAGTAAGGATGTAAGTGATTCTATTAAATGTTCTTCTATAGCACTATGTATTTATATAGGGCATCCTTACTTCCTTTTCCATTATTGGCTCTAGTTTATTTATTTAGTGTAGTGCTAGTGTGCTGCACAGTTTGTATTTTGTATTTTGGATGATGCCCTGATGTAGGTTGGTAGTTTGGTAGCTTATAGCTTGTAGCTCTGTGGACGTTGAGTTTTACATTGCACTGGAGATGCATATAAATTATTTCTTTATGTATATATGCATTAGTATTGTGTATTACATAGTTTTACATGTATTCCACATAAATGTAATCAGATGAGATAGATAGAGAGGAAAAACAAGATAGAGTTGAGTGTACAGTGTGCCTCTATGAAGATGGCATTTAGGAATCATGCATGCAAGTGTATAATAACATCGTGGGCGTTAGAGTGAGTGAGCTTTCTCTATTCAATTAACCCTATTCTAGCCGATAGCTATATGTAAATGCATATTCTAGATGGTAAGGCTTCTATAGTACATGTTTCTTATTTCTCATAGTTTGCATTTGCATTGCGAAACATTATAATTTAGGAGCAAATAGGTATTACGTACCGTTAGAATACTTTTAGCCATGCCGTAAGGATTTCATATAAATTATAAATAAATGTACATATACAAATACTTAGTATACATAATTATAATATACATCTGTGAATGTACTTAGATGCTACTGATATGTACAAATAAACTTAGGTTGGCGATGTGGTTGATAGTAATTGATGTGATTGCGAATATATTTGCAATCCAATAAATGAACGCTAAGAGTGACTTCTATTACCTAAATAACGTTTCTCTAACTAGAATTCCACCGAATGCCAAAATAAATCTCATCACATCACTTGCCCTTTAGGTTGTTTCAGATTAAGAACTTTTTATCATTTGTATAAAATTGAAATGCTAACAAGTACATAGGACATACAAACATTGTGTAAATGACGTGCGAACGTAGGGTATGGTATGTGCATAAATATTTCGCTAATGAATGTGTCAATCCGTCTGTTGTATCATCGTTATATGGAAATTTTAATATTTCTAGATAAAATATTACTCTTCACGTACATAGATAGATACTCTTTCAACGTTGTCTGTCTTGATGAAAATATTTCGCTTGACGGTTAAATTTTTACAAAGGTTTTATGAGTATATAAAATGATCTAATAATTTACAATATTCATTCACACAATAATAATTTTTGTTACACGGAAGATTGACGAGACAAACGATGACAAATAAAGTCGGGCAGTAAGTTTTCGTGACGAGTACCTTCTCAATTACATAATTCCTAACTAATGTGAAGACTACTAGTATTAGGATTGGTAAGATATGTTGGTGTTCATTTATTCAAAATGAGAGTCCTTTGAAACATTCATGGAGGAACCTTTGCTCCCAAAATAGGATGTAATGTAGTAATCATAACGATTTTCTCGTGTAAAGAAATGCGTAAATGGAAAATGGAACCACAACCCAAGTAGGTAGTCAGAGATTTCCTGGAAGGCTGTATAGTATAGTAAATGGACTATTGATTAAACATTAGCTGAGAGAACTAGTTATGTATAAACTAAATGAGTGTTCGAGTATCCTGGAATTAATGTAATGTAATTTGGTTGGAAAATATCTAATATTTGATAGGAGTGCAAAGGTATACCCAAGGTACGTTGATATAGCTACAAGGTATGGAGATAGTTTCGTCCAAAATTCTCTCAAAACCCCCCATTTTGAGGCAGTAGAAAATGTGTGTAGTAATTTCCGCATAGCTGGTTTTGGGCTAGCCTGTGCAGAAAACCCATACATGTATTTCCCCATAAGTGGTTTTGAGTAATTTTCATCAAAACTATTTCCATACCTTGTAGACAGACGTTACTATATCAACGTACCTTGGGTATACCCTTGCTAAATAAATAGTTAAATAATTGTATTGTGCTATTTTGCATTTACTATGATAATACTATTATAACTTAATACCTCTACTGTCTACTGTATGTCACCTATAAATAATAGAGCTCGTTAGAACAATACAAATGTAAATTACATACATACATAAGGCGATATTACATTACATTGCATTGCAATAGTTACGGTTAAATGAAGTAAATAATAGATATACTAATTAGCATACATATTAGACGAATGTAATGTATGTACTTAAGTATGTTCCTAATGTGTGTATTGTTTTAGCTTTTTAGCCTCTAACTATATATCCATTCTTCACTATAGCTATGCTATGAATCTATGAGTAATGAATACTAAGGCAGGTCATTCACATATTTCTCTTACATTACAATACATGCCTATACACCATAAATGGTAAGAGTTTCCAGAATGAAATAGTATTGAGAAAATATTACATATGAAAATGGATTATCTATTCATTGTTAGTAGCCAGTAGATTAAATGAAAAGACCTGGAGTCAAAGTCAAAGCCCAAACCATCAAAAGCAAAAGCAAACCAAGTAAATCAATAAGAATTGTTTTGTGTGGTGTTAGTTAATAACTAAATTGTATTCGGACGTAGCGAGTTATGTTTATGTTATCAGCATCAGTTCAGTAGTGATAGTTCTTTATGCCTGCGTCCTACTGTAATATGTATTTCTATTGTTTTAGCTTGTACAGGAACTATACTATAATAATATTGTAATTAATGAAATGAGTATTCATTTCCAGAAGTCTGAGCAAGAAGTCTTCCTTTAACTATATATTGTATATATGTATCTATTTATTATTGAGATACCTATAATAAACTATTCTTTTTCTTTCCCGACTGACATTATTGTTGTCTTTGGCTTTGGCTTTGGCTCCCACACTAATATAGTGTTAGTGTGTACTGTACATATAGATGTAGATAAAGTACTGGCTGGAGTTAGTAAAGGTTAAGCTAATATTATATCCTATATATTACGATTGTGATTAGGACTACATTGTTATTACTATACAAATATAGGAGTGAGATAGATAGAATGTGTGTAAGTAGTTTGTGTAAGAGTGGATGAATGTATTGGTTTGGTTGGTTGTTTTGTTTGTCTTGACTTGAGTTAAGTTGGCTTGGTTGTTGGTGAGAATGTTACGCAAAGTCAGCTAATGTGGTGGTGCAGAGTAATCTAATCTCCTTGTAGTAGTATTGTTTGTTGTAATAAATGTAACGTTGTTGTAAGCTCTAAGCTAGTCGACTTGACTTGAGGCTGGTGGAATCTAATGTAACGTAACAAAATGCAAACTAAGGTTTGGTTTGCTCTTACTAAATCGTTGTAATTCTATTCTACTGAAATGAACTTTGTGAACCTTGAGTTCTTTGTGAATTATATAGGTACACTTACTTATCTTGTTTGTAGCTGGTAGCTGGTATGCATGGTATATTGTTGGTTGGAGCTTACTTGTTATGGCATGGCACGCATAAGGATTGTTTGCATGTAATCTAACGTTGATGTTGATACAATTATAGAATACCTAGTAGGTACATGTGTGAATTTCGAGTTGGACTTGGAATGGAGAAAGTTCAGTTCATGTATTTTAACCGTTTTCATTCTCTTGACTCTTACTTTTTAATCATGCTATGCATGCCCGTGCTTTGTGCTTTGCTCGGTCTGTTTTTATCCAATTCTGCTAGAATTATTAAGTTAGCCTCCGACAGAAGGAAGGCAATAAGCTACTCCCACACAGATCTGCAAAGCCATTCTAAGAATTAGAACTATAAATATTAGAAATTATTATGTAGTAGTAAGTATATAGCTATGAGGTAATGTTCCACACTCTTGTAGTTTAAAATCCCGAATCTCTTTTTCTGATGAGCTAAGTAAATAGGGTAACAGACTATCCCTTTACTCTTCCTTCTCTTATATGTATCACATATTCGTATACGTTGCATACTTTCTTTTTAACCTATTTTAGTAACCTTGGGTCAAGTAGACTTAGACTCATTCTATATAAAGCAATAGCAGTAGTCTTGTTTCTATAGCATGCATTTTTTTTCAAAATTGCGTTCATACAATATTATGTGTTTGTTAATGTGAACATTATATATCAAAGCATAGCCATATATCATATTATTGTAGGTATAATGTATGGTAGGAATCCGTAAGGAATCCTTTAAAATATGTGAAATTTTATATTTACTGATCATAGGCAATCAATAAATACATCTTGTTTTCTGTTTGATTGATTGTTGGTGCAAATAGTATAACTGAATCCGCATTTGCTTAAAGCTAAACTCATTAGAATAGTGTATTCGATGATTTACTGCTGTTTTATTACAACTAGTACCTCCTTCCATATTGTATAATAAATAGTTAGTATTAGTAATTGCACTACAGATTTCATTTTCTGCGATAAAATCTCACGTCTATAGGAAAACTTATATTCCTACATGCAATTATGAGTATATGCAAATGCAACTCGAATTTTATCCTTACTCGGCATCATTAAATACATACGGAGTTGACATAAATAGTTAATATTTTACGCTAAGTAAAAGTATTTTAAAATTTTCTCAGTCACTACACATAGTTCCTGTAGCATGAATTCAGGAAAAGTTGTGGTATTTTATTGCAGCATTTGTAGGTTGTGGCGACGTAGTAATGTTGTGGTAGGCAATCTCTTCTCCGGATGTGTAATAAATATAGTGCAGTAGTATTACCATTTTGTAGTTTAGTTATATTGTACTAACGTCTAAACTATTTTGGTCCCTATCACTATGTTACAATGAATGACACATGGTCGTGGAATAAGTGGTGCAATGTGCAAGTCGAAGCCAACTAACTATTTAGCACCAGCAGAAGCAATACATCATAATTAAATAGGTTTAGCTATGATGTATTGTTCTGTAAGAATCTATCTACATTGTATTATTTATTCCAGTATTAAATGAATTTTAATCCTCTGGCTATCTATATGTAATATGTATTATATTAGGTAGTTGCTTTGTAATCGTTTTGTGTAACATAACCATCTCCATCACTGAGTCACATAATATATGCGCAATAGTATTGTAAATATAAATAAATATATTGAAAATACTTATACTACAATACAACTACAACTATTACAATCTGGCTACAGCTTAGCATTTATGTGTAGGACTTCCTATAAAGTTCTGATTACAAACGTACCTAACTTAAGTATAGGTAAACGATAATTTTTATATCAAATTGGTAGGCAGGTTTAAACTAATAAATAATATTTGATGATGGCCCACACGTGCGTACCTTTTATAGAATGCTATACTAATACTTGTATTTGCTGAACTTGCACCACTTAATATTAACATTCCATTATACTGCCTACTGTGCAAGCAGAGTGTACTATAAGTATTATTCTTTATAAAGTGTTTCTCAAGTAGCTACTTTACTTATTTGGCTTCTTTTAATGGACATTTGGATAGATTAAATTCAATTGCAGACTGACATATAATATCTAATATATGCAATGTAGTGCTTAGAATTAGTCAGTCAACTGGGTGAGTTGGTGCATGAGTACATAGAAGTTAACCAAAGCAAAGGAAACCACTAGTCAGACCATGTCAGACCAGACCAGGCCAGCAATAAATGTTGTGCTATAATAAAGATAATCGTCATACTCGTACTATGTGTATAATAATATTAATGATGGAATGACTTGACGCTTTGAGACGTTTTTCTTGCTGTTCGTTGGCTTGTGTTGTTGTGTGGTATGATATGGCATTGTGTTTCTGCGTTCGTGAGTCATTTCATCATTTTCATAGCGAGGGGAGTTGAAAAAGCTTTTTAGATTAGATGCATTGCATACATAATAGAGTTTAGTTGCCGTTGAGCGTTTGAGAGACATCAAAGCAACAGGCTCACTAAATCATCATTCTTCTCTCTCCTCGCTAATCATAATGATATTTTCATCACATCACATCACACACATGAATATCCCTATACTGTCACCACTAACGCTGTCTATACACTAAATATTTACATAGACATATAGACTAAGCAAAGATTCACAGAACAATATTATAAACAATATCTGGATCATTGCACAGGGCAGAGACAAAAGGGAGACAGCTATCTACAAGGAGCACACACTTCAGAAATGTCGCTCTCTATCTCTTTCATTCATTGTCATCCATTAGATGTGTGCTAAGCAGTTTAGTTCAAATTCCTTTTTATTCTTTATGGTGATGGTGAATGGTGACTACGTACAATTAAGCACTTGATTATTTTTATTAGACTTCAGTTATGTTCAGACTGACTGTGTAGGCTTTTTAGTGATAAAGTCTGTATATCTGAATGCACTTATTTCTTTACAGAAAATAAAAGGTGTTTGTTTTAAGTGTGAATTGTGCAGTTTTTAGTGGTTGGTAAACAGTGTTTGTTCTTTTGTAATTGAACGTGTTACTGTTCTAGTGCGTCAAGCAAAGGAAAGAGAAACTGCAAAGCAAAGCGATATAATAGGGTATAAAGAAACATCAAACAAAAATAGTGCAATGTATAAAGAAATTCAGCTCAGCTTATATATAGCTACTTTAACGCAACATGCGAATAAGGAAGTCTTGATGGGGTAATTATTACTAAATTACACCGAACCTGAATTTGTGATAATTTTAACATGCTGCACTTGTATCGCAACTATGAAAATAAATTCTTGAAGTCTAGGTATGTATTATCAAGTTTATTGTATGTATTTAATTTTACTTATGGTTACGCTTTACAGACGTGGACGTGAATAAATATTTCATGAGGCAGGTTTAAGGTAGTGTGTAATGTGCTAATTTTACTAAGTGCTTCCTTATATATTGATAAAAGAGCTCGCAGTTTTTTAGTGGGATTTAGGTCTTTTACCTAGTATCCTGTATTACTGTATCACTAGGTATCTTAGTTAAATAAGTTATAAGTATAACATTTGCACTCTGAACTGATTTTCATGTAAAGCATTCTTAGAATACAATTAATATCTACTACGAGGACTCCTAAGTTTTTCCCCTAATTAAATTACTTTCGTATTATACTACATCTATGGAAAAATTGTATTTCCCAATGATTATCTCAAATCAATAAACCATTTCACAACTGATGTAGCCAAGTGGTTGAGATAAATATAGTGTCACTAAACTCAAAAAAGTCAAACTGTTGGAAAGTTACAGACGGAGAAGACAGACGGACAGCGCCATCATTCACGTAAAGTGGTTTCTCAACCACTTAATAAAGTAGAAGATTTTTAGCTTTCGTGGAGACTGCGACTGTAGTATTTAGATTCACATACATGATCATTCTATACATATATACCTATATGATATGTTATAATATGTAGTATATATTATTACATAGTGACATACTGTATGAAGCTTCAAAAATATTTGTACTGAAACCGAAACGTGGCAATAGGTAGGTTACTAATTAGCAAGATATTATTGATTGATTTTGATATGAATAACAATTGCTCTTATGTGGCACAAAATAATTAGGAAGTAAAGTAAGGAGGTATTTGTATATTCCCTTTTGTAGTATCAATAGTGTCATGCCTTCCGCCAACATCCAACTACCAATATATTGTAGCAATAGGCTTGCCCGAAGTAACACTTGTGCATTTGTATCTACGCATTCTTGTTGAACCAAAATTCAATAACTTTTCGGTAGTGGTGAATTGAGTGACGTGACACGTGGACAAGTCCCTTCTTTAGGTTCTTTTAAACACAAATTCCAAGTTCCAAATCATCAAAACATGTTTGACGTGTTGGCACTATTGGTGTATGTATTGTATTACTTTATACTGTATATAATTCGGAAAAATTTTAATTGCCCTAGAAAAAGAGCAATGACACCCTATGAGGTGTAGTATAGGACAGAACAGACTTAAAACATTATTTTGTAATACGTGGCAGTGGCTTGGGCTGCTCTGGTCATTCAGTGTTTCTATTACCATTTATGTTTAGCTGGGAAGTTATTATTAGTAAATGTGAGCATATCAAAGGTAAGTTAAGTTTAACATATTAGTATATTGTTACATTATATCTTTGTAAAGTACATTTAATTTTGATTGCTCTATATTGTACATTGTAATTATTTGGGTATAAATGGAAATATCCAGTAATCACTACGAGCCTAGGCGCTTTTCTTAAAAAACGATTTGTTTTTTTGACATTTCTTTTTATGGGAGTTTTCTGTAGTTTTTCTTTTTCGATCTGTGCACTATAGATGTCCATATGTATTTAGAGATGAGCTGTGGCTTGGTTTTAGTTTCGTAACTCCATTTGGGCTTCAGCCACTATGATTTTTCTGCCTGTTGTACTACAGATACTGTAAAAGTCGTATAAATACATTCTTGCACGGTTGTCTGTTTATGTTGACCCTGTAGTGTAGTGCTCTACAAGTCTTCCCTTGACTCCCCGTATGACACACACTGCCAATCCGCATTAGTGACTACTGACAGTTGCAGTTGCTTAGCTTGGGAAAGTGAAGTCAGACTCAAATAAGCTAAAAGTGACATAAAATAAGGCTGACTGGATGTCTCTTGTGTGTATGTGACTTGTTGGTTGAGATATATTCTGTAGTCTGTAGTAGTAGAGCATTAGGTGAGTGGATAAGAAGATTCTTCTCTCTCATCCTCATCCTCTTCGCTTCATCTTCATCTCCCTTCTTCTGTACTGATTACGTTTTACGTTCACTTCATTTTCAAAGATCATATCTTTTTGTATCAGATACAGTATACAATTACAAATGCATTGTCAGTTGTAATAGACAGTGAACTGAACCGTTGCAGTTGAGCTAGCAATGCAATGGTTTGGCCGTTTGGCGTGGCTGCCATATTTAACAGCTATTATTTAGCTACATATATAGATGTTTAGTACTACTACAGAGTACAGACAGATAGACACAAAACACAATGTAATAGTGACATAGAACATAGGATTCGATAGGGTACATCATAAAACAGACAAGACACAACACAACACAACAGATTACATTGAGACAAGGGATACCGAAAAGACAATCTCAAGTAAAGGAAGATAAACTGCTAAACTTAACTTCATTCTTGATTATTTAGCCTTTTTACGGTTTTGCCATTGATTCCATAAAATTAGGTAGCCAAGATAGCTACTCCAATTTTATAATGTGTGTGACGTGGCAATTGACACGGCTCGTGCCTCAGCTGAATGGTCTGGCATATGGATAGCGTAATTTATACCTAATACATCATACTTGTGTGGTGTTAATATTTTTTTAAGTTAGAGAGACTTTTGCTTTACAAATTATTATACTTTAGTTTTCTTTAAGATGAAGATGAGACTTATTGCCATTTCCGTTGCTCGTACCATGCCATGTCAGGTATTCGTTTATAATTATTAACATAATGTGAAAGGTTACTGCACCATCTGTTCCGCCAGCTATTTAATTATGAGTACTTTCTGAATTATTTAATTCAGGTGGGCCTATCTGTATTTCTCTTGCCTAGTTACATTCTTTTGATTTAGTTTTAGACATAAGTCATATGCTGTGAGAGCAGTTATAATAATACAGGAACCATATGTATGTATTCTTCTATGGCAATTATTGTCGTTATAACTAGTAATTTGAGAGATTTTAGTACCAATGTATAGATGCAAACACTAGACGTTGATTTGACTGAGTTCTTTGAGATCATTCATTCAAAGAATAATATATGGAATTATGAAATCTGGTGTGACATTAAAGCCAATGGCTAAACTGACCTGTCTGTGATCTTCAAGAGATCATACTGAATAGGAGCAGATAGATAACGTTTACAAACGGATTTAGATTTAATGGTTCGTTACGTATGCATTATTGCTGCCAAAATTCAGCCCCGTCAGTATGTTATATGTACATAGACTTACACTTAGACACTTACACTACATAGAGACATGACATGTACTAATGTACCTTTGTACTTTATGTCATCATTGTCAATTTTAATCTCACGTTGTTGTTAGTTGGTCTTGGTGTGAATACAACGTGTAGGATATGTTATGAAGGCTTTATTAAAGTGTTACTACATACTATGTACAAACTACACAGACAGAAATAAATTTGAATGCAGAAAGGAAAGACAGAATTGGAATACAAAGCAAATCTTGCACACGCACTTGCTGTTGTTGGTATAAATAAACTCATAAATAGTTAGACTTCATTAAATGAGTTGGTGCCTACTTGCCTCCACATTAAATTGGACTAGTCTTTCCATGGCATTCTCGTTCAACGCAACCGGAGAATTTTTTACGTAAACTGTAAACTAGCCAACCTTATAACATGCCTCACAGGCTTTATTTATAGTACATACCAGACCAGACCAGGAACAGCAGTAGGTAGTAGGTATGCTATAGCTATAGGCACATCACGCCACATCAGCGAAAACTTTTGTGTGTTTTAATAATGTGAAATTCAGGTCATAACTAAAAGTTAGAATAGAATGCCCCATGGCTCTTAAAAATTGTGCATTTCTAATGTGACGTGACAAATAGAACAAAGTTTTATGTTGTCTCCTATTTAGAAATAGAAATTGGGACATTATTGTTTTACGTTGCTATTGTTAGCTAAATACTAATTAAATTTTTGTTTTCATTTGCAGATACTCAATCGTGTCAGTTCAGCACACAGTCAAACTTTTGGCTTTCCTTCCAGTAAAGGTAATTATTTTTTGAAAAAACATTTCTTGTGATTTGCTATCTATTTTTTTAATTTCATGAACGACTGAATAAACGACAAACAATTATCATATCTGCGACTGCGATGTTCCTTTCACTAGAAGTATTATTATGTCATAGAATTAGATTAGATACTACGTGTGCTACAGTTAACTGACTAATTCTTTACCAATTGTATTCTTCTACACTACAGTACTTTAAAAAAATCACTTTCATAAATATTTTAAGCGTATAATAGTTAAATGCGATATTTCATAAGTTACTTGACGAGAGTGCGTAGGTATGTAGGTATGTAAGAAATAATTTTGGATGGGATGCTTTATGTGTTTCCAACAACCTAGTAGACCTAGACGCATCTAAAATTTATGTAGCTTATTGCATGCGTAAATGCGTATGCGTAAGTGCTTCTGCATAAAAATTGTTTATAAGAAGCATGGTAATGTAGAATTTTCATGTAAAATGTAAATGGCTGTATTCTGAGTAAAATTATTTGTTTCCGCATTGCTACTTAATGTAATGCTGTGTGGAAGAAACAAGGAACAGCTCTCAAGAATAAGAAAACACATCTCCTCCTGAGTCCATTTCTTTCATATTATATTATTATTGTGATTGTGATTGCCATGTAATGTTTTGTGTTGTGTTCTGCTGTATTATGTTTGTGTCTTGTTTCTTAAGTGGAGTGGAATGACTGCGTTGAAGAATAGTTAGCGATTGTGCGATAGTAATGTCATGTTGTCTTGTCTTGTGCTGTGTTCCCTTCTGTTATGTGATATGTACCTAGTAGTGATAATAATAATAGAGTTGGAGTTGAACTTGTAGAGATGAAGATGAGTTTCTCCGTCCATTCTACTATATTACGTACATTTATTGTTTGACAAAACTGCATGAACGAAAAGCATTTCGTTATATAAAGTAAGACTCATTCAGTATTCTATCAGTATTATGCATAAAGCACACACATACACACACACTCACATAATATGCTAATGTTTATGCATATAATAGTAAATATCAAGTATGGGACACAGTTGAAGAGGCAAAGAAGGAAGGCAGTTGGGAATGCGAGGAGGAAGATGAAAACTAAAGTTGTTTTGTTGAATGGGAGAGGAGAATTTTATAGTTGAATTGAAAGTTGACTGCAAGTGCCTAAATAGTTATAGATGTTGTAGTGTATTGTGGATGTGATTGTGTGTGATGTGGATGTGAGTGAATGTAATGTGGAACAAATTGGAAGAATGGAATGTAACATAACATAAATGTAATAATGCAAATGTATTACAATAAATAATGGCATGCTGTTTGCGGATTGTGGATATGCGTCATATCCCTATATCTAATCCCTATATATTATTAATGGATCGGTTTTAGATCCATTTGTGGGAATGGACGAGAGTAAGTGAGAGGAAAGTGCAGTGGGTAGGATAGACCTAGGAAAAAGTTGCTGGCTATGTCCGATGTCCTTGTCCTGGCTATAACTTTTGAAGAGGTCAATTTTTTGAATTCTGTTTTCACATTTCGATAGCATGGGTACAAAGCTTGGATGAGTTCGTACATGGGACCATTATGAGAGGTGTAGCATAAATGGGAGACTTATTTTTATATATTTAGCAACACTTAAACGGTTCGACTTATTTGCATTGTGTTAACGGATTTCAATGCCACTTTCTCACAATACCCCATTAAATTGGAGCAATATGAGATTTGGCCAAAAACGTACTCTATTATGTGTGGAAATGGAAAATTCGACTAAAAGCGTAATTTATCACGTGGGGCAATTTAAAATTCCAATTGTTTTGCCATTTTCGCTCCGATTCATTCTTCATATCCTTATTTGCAATGGTTTATTATTGTATTATGTGGTTTGCTTATAGCTCTGCTGCTCCTTTCCTTTGCATTTATTATAAGGATTGTGGATGTATGTGTGGTGCAGTTCAGTATGAAGTACAATGTAATATTAACACTAATATTATTATACCTGTACCATTTAGCTACAATGATTTATTGTTACGTTGCGTTGCTTTCCTAATAAGCATGTAACCAGAATGAGTTGCTGAATAATATTTGCATGCTTTGTCCAAACACCCACACTACTGTACAATACATTCAATGTCACTTAAGAGCAAGACAAACTTTTAAAGTTGCAAAGTGTATTATTGTATAACAATTAAGGATTCCATTGACTCAATATGTATAGCTATCCTACTAGTATATACTTGATCACGGTATTTTATTTTTCAATTACATACATACGTGCTGATATAATGATACGAAATTATTGCTACATATATAATAGTTGTAGTAGAGACGTAGAATCTAATATATGACACAATATTTTGCTGTGTAGAATAGTGGAGTTTTGTTGTTGATTAGAATTCCAAAATATGATTAAAAAGGAAATTTCTTATTTAGGTTGGAAAAGTTGGGATATGCCAATATGTTTCAATAAGTGTGTTGGCGAATGTGCATAGGAATAGTGTATTACAGAGTGTAATAACAGATTTATAATATTCGTACATGTGCATACATATTACCTATAGATATTTAGTTTGCAGAAATTAGAAAAGAAGTTGGATTTAGGGAAAGAATGAATTTGCAATTAGAAGAAGCTAGGAAATAGACAGTCGAGCTCGAGTACTTCTTTTATAAGATCCTTTTGTTCTTTCTTTAGCTGTTAGAGTCGTCTGAAATATGGTACAGAGTTTGTAATCCAATTCGATATACGTACGTACGAGGTATTTATTACGCCATGGCAGTATACTTCAGTTGACAGTAAGTGGTAAGTGATAGGCGATTAATTTGATTAAATATAACATGATGTGATGTTAAGTTGTGATATAATTGTAAGATTATTATTACATTGTAGCTTTAGCCAACTGTGTTATGATCTGATACACAGATCGCAAATGATATTGAAAATATTCGTAGAATTTTAAGGATGCATTCCTGGCATAAACTGACCAGTATTTCTAATTCTCAGGAATTGTTCTGGAAAACAGGAAGAGTAATCATTATTTAATTACTTGCCTGAAATATAGTCATTGTTATTATAACCTTTGTCATCTACAAGTAGCTTTTGAGTCGTAATAACCAATTGAAATATACTAAGCAACAAAGCAACTCTGAACAATAATTCTATGAATACATCAATTCGAAATAAAATTAAAGCATCTATTTATATTTCAAAGGAAAAAAGTATTTTGATGTGCCTCCGATATTTCATTCTACAAGGCTGCTAAACGTCAGGAAAATGCTATTGAATATTGAAGTAATAAAATTGCACACTTACATAAATTCTTAGTACGAATCGGTAGCAACTTACGCAGTCCAGGATACAATCAAAATTTCAAAGAAATGCACATCTATGATGTAGTATTTTAATGTTTGAAATTGAGTTTTGCTAAAATTAGAAAATATATTAAAGTGATTCTGGGAACTGTTTTCATTTTATTTCGTCCAAAAGGAAAGGCAAGGGAAGATGTTGTGTAATTGTATGTAATGTATTGTTTGTATCCCTGTTGCTGCTCTACTTCTTTACCTATTGTACTATACGTGGCGTAGAAGAAACCTTATTTGTTCCTGCGCCCATAGTATACTCTGATTGCTTAAGTGAACACAAGCAAGCCAAGCAAGCCAAGGCTGGATTGCATATTGGATACATAATAATAATATGACACCTCGTTCTATTATTGTAGGAAAGTAACTTGTAGTAGTAGATAGTCGTTTCATTTTGGTTGGTTCACTCTCTCTCTCTTCCTCAATCTCGGTCTGGCTTTTCACCATTTAGCATTTTCAATTTCGTAAGAACAAGTTGCTCTGCAGATAAGTAAAGCTAACATAAGCCTTGCTTTTATTCTAGATTTCGCTGAAGTTCCCTTGTGCACATCTCAGATTGAAATTCGAGATTTGAAATTAGAAAGGAAGTTATAGCGATGCTTTGGGTGGAGGGGAGATGATACCTACGGATCCTAATCTACCTATGTAGGTCGGCTATAGGGCTAGGTATACCTATTCTATGAATGTTCTTCTATGTAGAACTTCTAGCGTAAACTAATAACTTGGATTGGCGAAAGAGTTTAAGATAATGCTAAAACATACATACACATAATGCTTATGCACATAGAAACTACGGGATAGTACGTTTTACCTTACTTTTTGTTAGAATAATAAGTGGGATAAAGTTAGTAGACTTTCCTGCTTGTGCTATGCTAGGTTTACCTAAGTACATAATACAATAACGAAGGAAACTGAACTGAACTGCTGAACTGCTAACTAGGAATTGTAATTTAGATGCGATACGCAAGCCAAAGACTCAAACTCTCTGTGCATGAGAGTGCTACAGTTTTCTCTCTTATTATTCCCCAGCTTTTGTTTGCTGGGGTAGATATCAGATAGGTCTCTATACATATATATATATATATGGAAGGAATATAAAATGATAAAATAATATAGGTGCCTAGCCTAATAGAGAAAAGGTGAGTGCTCTGCGCTGTCCTATTTACTAAAGTAGGTAAACTGGAGGTAAGAAAGAGAATAGCTTGTGTTTGTGTTATACTGTTGGAGAATGGAGATAGATAGGATGAAGGAGTAGAGCACGCACGCAGCCATCTCTTTTACTTAGGTACTCTATCTTCGTCTTCATTCTACTTCCTCTATTATCTGTGTCTTTAGTTTAGTTCAGTTGAATGGGAATGAAGATCCTTCTTTTATATGCCCTGATTAGCAACCAACATCAAAAATCTCAAAGAGAACCCTAAAACACCCAATGCGCCAAGAATTTTGCAAATTATTTTTGCAGTTGTACTACAAATAATACCAACTGCCAACTGGTTGAAAAAATATAATCTTTGGGAAAAGTAGGTCAGCTGCTGGAGAGAAAAATAACTTTCTAACGCTTTTGAGTATTTGTTAACAGAACTCCAAAACTATTTGCGAATTGTTTTGCGAATTGTTGGCCATGTAAGGTTGTTTTGTGGTTGGTTACAACACAATATGTATATACATGTACTTTTTATGTACTGTTGATATTCCACGGATCTAGGAAGGATGGATATAACTGTAGATAGCAGCTGGATTGGATGAAAGCATGAAAGAACTTAACTTGACTCACGATCAGGAAATAAGGAAATTCAGTTTCGTTGTTTCTGTATTGCACTTTAGCACGAATACTAGTATATTAGTTTGTAAGTTGTTACGAATTTAGAAATAGTAGGTAGATAAGTAATACATTATTGCATAGAAGGTTGATGAAAGAATGAAAAATGTTCGGAGTAAAATGTAAGATACCTTACTAGATACTGGGTACTGAACGTATAGAGCTGGTGAACAAAATGGATAGAAATATATTGCACAATAGATAATAGTATAAAGGGGAATGGGATGACAATACCATTGGCGAGGCATCAAGAGACACATTTGCCTTGAGCGTCCAACTAATTAATTCACACGATCATAAGATACGCTCTAATGAGATTACTAATAGACGTGTGTTGTGTGAAACTCGTAATGACACTTTAAGAGTGTGTATTTCAATCGAGGAAACAGCCAAGCCAACAGAGACAGCTAAATAGAGCTACAGGACAAGCCAGAACAACGTAATTTTACTAATGCACACCTTTGGCTAACACACTCACGCACTGTCAATTCAACTTTTCTGGCAATACTTATCTTCTTGGGTGTGTATGCCATAGATTTACATTGGTTATATGAAAGAGTAGGGATAGACGCAGATAAAAGAGCAGGGGACTGTAATATGTGCCGTAGATTCTTAGACATTTCGTTCAGAAAGGTATTCCTATACTAATATGGCACCTGACTACAATATTTTCTTGGAAACTTTACTTATTATGCGGTAGTACTACAAGAAATCTTTATCATTAGTTATTTCCAGCTTTTAATTCTATTGCTTTCTTAAAAATATTTATTTTTTGAAAACAAAATGATATCCAAAATCCAAGTATTTATATTGTTTTGGAATTATTAATGACATTTTTTTAAAATAAGGTGTACGCAAATGTGCACTGTGTACAAGAGCCTTATAGGTTTTCTTGCCCTTGGCACAATTAACTATTATTTGAGGTGTTTCCAATTCATTGCTATACATACTAATACTTCTACTTCTACAGCATAGTATCGCATTATCACAGTAGTATGGATTGTATTTACATAATAATGCTTTCTATTACTTAGAAAACTTTTGTCTCGGTTTCCCAATATTACCTGGTAGTGTAATTAGCATGATAATGGTGCACAATACAATACACAATGGTTTGAATAGGTCTTCGGGTGAAAGTTGGTTGCAACCAACAGTTTTTAAATACATATAATTTCTCCAGAATACTATTTTCTCTTTTCTCTTGTGCTGCTATACTATTTGGTTGAATGAACGTTGTGTTGTAGCAAAAAGTAGACACGTGGCGTTGCATAATTACTTCTACATACATACTACGGAGAAAAGGAAAGTTTCTATCGTAAGTAGATTACTGATAGTTTTGTTTAGAATTTAGATGTACTAGTAAATTAGGTTATATATAATCATTTCGCTACTGTTACTTACTACTTAGCGTAGTAGTTAGTATTTTATTGTGCACGCATTATAAGTTAGCCATTATTATGTCTCAAATAAGAAAGAACATAACAAAACTAAAACTACTTAATGTAGAAAGCACTAGAAGCTGCTTTCATTATGCTTTTACTTATTTACTTACGGTTAGTTATTCTTATTCTGGTCGTGAATTGGAATTGGAAAGGAAGAATGAATGAATGGGAACAAAAGTAGAGGAGTGAGGCTTACATCTTTTATGTGGGAGTTAGTATTAGCTATTAGTATCTACTGTACTACATAGGAGGACTATGTTCTAAGTTTAGCTACCTTAGGTAGGTTTGGTAGGTATAATGCCATGCAAGTAATAGACATTGTGATTTAGAATGAACTAAAATTCTACGGTTTTCATGTCTCTGCTAAACTGCCGTGTTTCGTTTTCTTGTAAAATAGGTTAAAACATTGAAGGAACTATAAGGAGAATTAGGCTACTCAATTTCGGAGGTAAAAGTAAGGCAAGGTAGTATAATATTCTGTAGCCTTGTATTACAAGTACAAATAGGTACCCCGACCCGATTCCAATGTAATTCTATGTATCTCCTAGCTTTTATCAATGTGCATGCACTGATATTACATAGCAAGTCAGTCGAGTCAAGTCAGGGTTCCGTTCTGTTTTGTATGCGATTCTAATTGAGTTTTTCTTGTGTTGTGTGCCGGTCGTGTGGGATGATCGGATAATGCGATAGACATCTTCAGACATTCATGGATTCGTGGAATATAAGATATATTTAGATGAATATAGAAAGGGAGCATTATTTTGTGAAGGAGAATGTAATTAAGTACGTAACGCCGTCGGTAGGTTAGGTAACTTTAGTTTAGCTACAAATAATATAATCTTGCTATTCTTATCATCTTTATAATTTCGTGCTTTCACTGAAACCGCTTTCCCTGTGGTGTGATGCGGCCTGGCATCGCCTGGTGTGCTGTGGTGATGTGATGGCTTCAGATTAGACAGAGTGACAACTTTCTCGCAGTTACAATTATGACTAAGTGAATGTAACTAGCGAATCTTCATTCATATAGTAATATAATATAATATAATGTAAAGGTTCAGCCGACCGACTTATTGCTTCTTGACTACATTAGAACGTGTCGTGACCTAAGGGCTGTCTTTGTCATATAGAGCGAAATGACTGACATAATTATGTCTTTTCCTTCTGTGCTTCTGGTCGGTCTGCCCTCACTAACTGAAATAGTAAGCATTAAGTAAAGTAACAAGGATCTTTCCAAATCTTTCCAAATCCAGAGAGTGGCAAAGTGCATGGCGAGACGGGGAAATTATCTACTCACTCTTAACTATAAAATAAATCTAGTTCTAAAATAAGTTCTAGCTAAATACTAGTATATAGCCAAAGCAACACAGATTTCTTTCTTTCTTCTTTTAAGATAAAGCAGTCTGTGTTTGTAAATGCAATTTTGTTTTTACGTATAAGTAAATACTTAAGGTCTAATCCAATCCAATATCCAATGATGTAAGTTTACTTTATTATTCGAAACAGAAAGAAAAGAAAAACAATTTGTTTAGAATTAAGAATTCTTTTTAAGTGTACATATTATGTAACAAGAATATTGTTTTGCTGAGTAAATGAAACTCAGACAGTCTGTAGTCTGTATACTTAGCCTTTAAATGTCAAAGTTTACTAATGAGATTTACTTTTAACTGCTTTGATAATCCTTAGTTAGATATAGTAGCCTTTTATAAAGTTGAATGAAGCTTTGCGAAATTAGATGCTACTTTTATGTTGGTATAATTGTTCGAAGATTCGTATTACTTAGTTAGTGGGGTAATTTAAATTCTGAGATCCTTTTGAGCTTGAGTAGGTTATTTAATCAGGATGTACTCATGTTATTAAAATACTGGGGAAAACCGGTTGGCTTTTTAAGCATTAAAGAAAGAGAATAGAATTGTGATGTATATACTAAAATTATGTCAATTAATTTAAGGGCTTGACTTTCCCTTTGTCAATTTTTCCGGCCCGGACGGATTTACGTTTTCTAATTCTCAGTTTTACGAATGCAAGTATAGTATGGCGAAAATAACACTAATAAGCAAAATCAGAAGTTGGAATTTATCTAACTCTCATACATACATTGCATATCTATAGAAGGATGGCTGAATTTTTATATTTTGACAGCTACTACTGTTACTATGTTGTGAGGAAATAAATTTAGAGTTCAGTTCATAGGTATGGTATGGAAAGTACATGCAAAATACATTTTTAAGGCTATGTAGAATAGTACATAGGTAAATATGTATGTACTATGCATAGTCATTTGTAAAATTGAATGAAGGTAGTACGGATAAAAGTAGAAAGGAAGATTGAATGTCCCTGTAGGCTGTTTCTCTGGCTAAGGAAATGAAAATGTGAAAATACGGATAGGAACGAGTCTATTAGTCGGAAGGATGAAGGCGACAGGAAATTAACGAGGAGGTGGAAAGTAAAAAAGAAAGCATCAAACAAAAGTCATTTGCAAAATGGAATATCAGAAGCCATTTTTCTGACTGCATCTTTTATTTTTCCTGTTCCTATTATCCTTTTCGCACTTATTGCCCAAAGTAGTTTTCCCTGACGCAGAGCTAACAACATAGCAGTATCATGCTAGAAAATTACTATGTAATGTAAAGCTCTATTGTATATCGGATTGCCCAAAAAGATAGGTCAGACTTTATTTTTAAATAGTATTGTATGCTATGTAGTATGTACTTACATGTTTAAACATGGAATGGAAAGTCAAATATATGGATAATTTATTTTTCAAACTCAGAACGCCTAAACAGTAACAAACAGCAACTGTTTTGACACTACATCAGAGATCAGCCCCCTTTTTAATAAAATAATTAAACAGAAATAACTGAAAAAACATAAGTTTCTTGGACGTAAATTTTAATCATTCAGGGAGACTGGATAGAATGCAAAAGTGGTTTATATATGAAAACATTTTATTTTTAAAATTATGCTAGATAAATGAATTTTGGGTGCTTAGAAAGCTGTAAATTAAAAAATTGTTTGAAAATTACTATCTAGCTATCGAAGCCTCAAAGTCGCAACTCACTTGACAAGGAAAACAATTTCGGCGGCATTATGTGGGTATTCGTAATTATACTAATTAGCAATTCTAATCTTGAATTAATCGAATAGGTACTAAGAAGGGTCAACCAATGAAAGACATTATGCTGAGATAATTGACAGGGATTTGATTGTGATTTTGTTACTAATAAACGTACTAACTAAGCGTAGGTAATTTAAATTCATCTTTAGACAGTGAAATGATTAATCACTAACTTTGATCTTATCAGGTGTCTGTTTAATTAAATGTTAACGCACTGCTACGGTGAACGGTGCTACACATTTTGAGTTTATTGTTCACTTCATTGTTATATTATTGTTTTTACTGTCTTATTTATCGTTTACTTGTTTGCTTAGAATTCCTTTTTTTTTGAGGGTAGATTCTGCTAATCTGATTATCTTTTACTAACGTGTAAAAATTTCAAAATTTAATATAATTTATAATTTTTGTTGGCATTAGATGTTAGATATTTTGTTTTGTTGTTTTCTTCTAGACTAGTGATTAATGAGTATTAGGTATTACAACTAATAATGGTAGCAATTTATACAATTTATATTTGTAGTGTAGCAAATTGATATATTTTACAGTGAAAGGAAACTCAATATTAAATTGTAAATTAGATTATAAATTAATCTTCGAGTAGACAGTAGATAAGAAATAAACTGCATCATTTTTAGTTTGAGGTAACTTTGGTAATGTAATAGCAAATGTACAGGGCTATCTAGAAAGCATATCTTCAAAGATCAAAGTATTATTGGTTAGTATTAATATTAATAAGAGCCTGCACATTAAATAGTATACGTTGCATTCTAGTAATATTACTGCAGTGCCTCTATTTATAGAATAAACTAGCTAAAAGATTAATCTAAATAGATAACGCATTTTTTTGCATCTTTGATACGGTTGAGCGTTTTTAGAAACTTGAGTAATACCACCTGAAATAGTGCAAATGGTAAATGGTAAAGGAGGTCATCCTTAAGTAGGTTAAATCTGCTGTAATAACGTAATTGATAGATAAATAGTATACTTGACTTGACTGACGTATAATGTAATAAATAATATATTCACTAGGTGCAACATTAATGTATATGTAATAATAGTATAATTTTTTCTTTGCCATTTACAGAGATTACTTTCGCCGTGGCATAACCAGCACCAGCACTCAAGAAATCCAATTCAGTGACAAGAACATAAATCTCATAAGCAACAACGCAAGTGTTAAGGATAGTTGGTAGTTTGGTGGCGTCCGTCGACTGGGCTGTGAGTTAGCACAAGTTTTGGGTTCATATGCCCAATTAACTGTTTTGTTGGTACAAATACAAATAATTTCGAGCTAAACAATGAGAGAATACAAGATCGTCGTTTTGGGAAGCGGAGGAGTTGGAAAGTCGGCCCTCACTGTCCAGTTTGTACAGGGCATCTTCGTTGAGAAGTATGATCCGACCATCGAGGACAGTTACAGAAAACAAGTCGAAGTGGATGGACAGCAGTGCATGCTTGAGATTCTGGACACAGCCGGAACAGTAAGATCATTCGAATATTAATTGCTTTTTTAATATTGTTTTATAATAAAATTCTATTTATCAATAGTAATTAATAGGAAATGGGGTACAAATGTAGGAGTAGGGATTTTATTTCCCTTTAATATGGGCAGATGCAGCTTTGGAAAATGCCGTTGCCCTGATTCTGATTCCTCAAAATTGTGTCTTTTAATTGTAACGTGATTAGATCAAACTACAGAAATCTGTTTCACGTACAAAGTTAGGAAGGCAGACCAATCGCAATCAAATATTAAGTGAATTTGGTTGGAATAGGATTGCCTCGACTTTTGCTTGACTTTGACATCGTGTTTTCTATTTTCTAAAAGTATTCATATGTTTTATATCTGTACTACTACAGATACCAACAACCAACACAGCGGTCCCTTATAAGCAGTAATTAGTTGTTTTCCAAACGCCGACACCGAAATTCCCATAACAAAGATTATCCGTGTCCATATTTGGCTCAACTGGAGACTAGAAGTTAGAATAGAGGAGACGAGAACCAGTGTGCTTGTACAAATGCAAACAGTTCGTAGGTTGTTTGATTATATTATGTTTTACAGGGTTTTACATGTCAGTCTTCAGGAAATGTATTTTGTTCTGTATATTCCATCTTTCTATGGAAGTCCTAGTCTATGTTATGTTTGTATAGCCAATAGCCAGACCTAACTAACAAGACAAACAGTAAACAAAGTCAACTAACTGCGAATACATCAAACATCTAGCCAGACAAAACAAAGAAACATCAAATGAATTGTATAATGTTTTTGTTTCCAGTCTTTTTCGGACATTCAGCCAGTCTTTTACTCTGGCTGGCCATTTTAATAGTTCCTACGTAAATGACGATGTTGCGTTAGTAGTATCGTGGTACTTGTTATTTTTAGATTATAATTTCGTGTAGAACAAGATTGCAAGCTAAATACTACATTCTGTAGGTAGTCGGAACTGAGGAAAAGGGGAAAAAAACATTTACAGTGCATTTTGATTTCAATGAGTAAAATTTAAAAATGAAATTTCAAAATTAGATGCTAAAATATTGGCATTTTCCGAATGTTGAAAATTCCTTGCTTCATAAAGTCTATTATTAATGGTTTAATGCAATTATTAATATTTTTCTACAGGAACAATTTACGGCAATGAGGGACCTGTATATGAAAAACGGCCAGGGTTTCGTGCTAGTTTATTCAATCACAGCCCAGTCAACTTTCAACGATCTTCAAGACCTAAGAGAGCAAATTCTTAGAGTCAAAGTAAGTCACTAACTATTAGTTTTTTATATATAGATAGTAGTACTGTTGAGACTTTATATGTGATGCATACATTACATTGTTAGATTATAATCATAAATGTTTTTATATTGTATCGAATACAGAAAGCCATTTAGTCATTAATCGCCACGTTCTATTATCTTGTGTCTGTCAAGGGTCACGTCAATTAAATTATAAAACAGGGTAGGCCTAAGCTGCAATGCATTGTTAAATATTTTAGTGTGGATACATACTATATGTATAGTATGTGAGCACCCTGATTCTGTATAGAATGGAGTTTAAAGGTTTTAGAGCTACCTTTGGGTAAAAGATTGTATGGAGATGTAAATAAGAAAGTAGAACAAATGTAGGTAGTACATCAATAGGAAGGAAAGGCGCAGCAGCTCCTCTGTCTTTTATGTGATAAATACATTGTCGTTGAAGTTGGACGGAGGACGTAGAGTGACGAGACGAGCGAGTGATAAAAATGATAATGGCGGTTGGCTCACAGTGGAGTCACAGTGAAGGAAGCTCTGAAATTTTGGCCGTGAGGTGAACTATGTAGGACGTAATATAAATAATTGATGACCTTTGACACGACGTAAAGAAAGTTGTTTAGTTGGCAGGCGCTGATTGATTTATTGTTATATGTAATTCAAACTAGGATACAGACACTGTCCCAATGGTCTTAGTGGGAAATAAGTGCGATCTGGAAGACGAGCGTGTCGTGGGGAAGGATCAGGGATCCAATCTAGCTCATACATTTGGTTGCACCTTCCTGGAAACGTCTGCCAAAGCCAAGATCAACGTTAATGATGCAAGTCTCTTTTATTAGCCTTCTCTCATCTCTGGACTCTTTCCGTCTCCTATCTACCTTACTGCCTTAATTTTTCCATTTCCCAATTTAGAGTCGTTATCTCGGAAGAGTTCTGGCCTGGTCGGATTCTGCCCTTATTTCCTTTCATGTTATGTTCTGTTACTAACTGTGTCGTCGTGTCGTCTGTCGTGTTGTCTCAACTTAACACCAAACCAAGAGCAAAGCAAGGAAACCATTCCCATTACATACACTACACTCCTTTGCCCTTACAATTATTCTTGTGCTGACTAGACTGCCGACTTTGTCTCCTACAACTAAATTACATTCATTAGAGAAATAATAGGACCAACTGGAACCGCTGTAATAATTAGAGTTACACGTTTTGTCGACATATACACACTTACTTTTGTTTGCGATAGTCCCTGTTGACTTTCATTGTCATAGTAGTACACTAAGTATTTATGTAAACATAATGCAATCTTTCTTTGACATTATTAAGAATGGTTAATACTACAAATCCTATTTCTTACTACATCAATATGATATTTATTCACTTTTTATGCGTAATGATTGACACAAAGTATTTTGAACCTTTTAAATGTTGACAATTAAGTATTTTGGGGAGATTGTTACAAATCTGTTCAAAAATTTGATGCACGAGACAAAATTATATGTGGGACTAGCCAATTTTAGCTTCATTAAGGAAAAATTCTGTAGGCAGATAAAATTATTACAGTGAAATTAGGAAAACGCTAAATTACTTCCCTTTCCCGACATACTTATCTGTAGATAATAAAGTGATACATAATGTTATATATACCTACTAACTAAATAGCCAACTCAACATTTTTGTGGGTAATCTCCTTTCACTTTCCTTAAAATGTTTATTTTGTGAAGGGAAGGTGTATGTAATGGTTGTGGTTGCTACATGCGCAAGATAATTTTGGCACGCGACGCGACTGACTGGCCTGAAAGTAAAGTCCTTTGTAGTTGTCCTAACTAATTTGTGTTTTATTTGATGCTTTCAGATATTTTACGACTTAGTGCAACAAATTAACAAGATATCTCCAGTGAAAAGCATAAATAAGCCAAGAAGAGGCAAGATATGCGCTCTTCTGTAAAGACTGAACTCTGTGCTTTCAGTCTGGACAACGTTCATTATTGTTAATGTTACTACATAAATACATACATGCAGATACAATACCTTATACCTACATACAATACATTACTATACTATTACTATACTGAATTTACTAAAATACCTAGTTGATTGTTACATACGTACATACATACATATTAGTAAAGCTAAATTCGCAGATTATTCCAAAATAACTTGAAATAAAATTAAATCGCTGCTGCTGCTACCACGGCCGGTGCTGGTGCTGACCAATACATATAATTAATATGGGGACACCGCCGACACTGAACAAGTTAGTTTCTCAAGAATAACTAAACTATGATATTTATGAAAATACCTACTTATGTATTATTATAGATACATAAGTAATTGTGTCCTCTGCTGTGCTAGTTAGTTAATTGTAACGTAACATAACATAAATACTAGGTAGTTAGTTAGGTATGTATTGTTGTTGTTTTTAAAAATGGAATATCTGGCAAATATCTGTATACAAATACTTACATCTGTATAGTTATGGCTTATAGGTAGGTAGTAGGAGGTACCTAGGGGCGTAATGAAAAAATTACGCATTCATCATGCATATTGTTATAAATGCATCCATATTATTATTATTATTATTATTATATTATTATTATTATATAAATAGATAAATACATATTATAAACAAGTCTACTTTAATCAAAGTAGACATTATTAAATAGATCAGTAGTGTGAGTGACAATGTTGTATCATGACATGACATGACATGACATGACAGGATGTTATACTTATACGTTAGTTAGTCTTCTCTTGTTTTGTTATGACATGTCATGGTATGTCGTCTCATGGACTATCATGTCAACTTGTAATTTATTGGCACAATTCAAGAAACAGTCAAATTAAATATTTAATTCTAATTAGGAGCAACACTGTTACATATTATGTCTATTGTATGAAAAATCAAGAGAGATAGTGTATGGAGAGCAGGATGAAAGTTTTACAATTATTAAAATAGTACCTATACTATATATAGAAATAACTACATATTATATGCTTTCTTAATGAGTGTCACTGATACATATAAATACATATGACTGACTTTGGAATGAATTGAATAGTCATTGGCATTGTTTTCGAGAGAATACAATTAAATACATACTGATGCTACATTACTACTAATTGTAAACTTATATTATTATACAAATACATACTAAATATAATACTTATTAGTAGGAGGAGAGAAATATACTGTCTGTCTTTGTAGCAAATGACGTGATACGGGCATCATTGTATGAACAATATGATACAATTAGAAATTATGCGAAAACTTATTGAATGAGCTGTGTGGAAGTCCATTGAAACTTTCTCTTATCGTTAGTCCATTTACTAAACGCTTAGTCAGTGAGTAAGGATTTCATGGCTTTTCTATATTTTAATATTAATATTTATGCAAGTCAGGTGAGACGGATTAAGAGCTAAACGGAATTATCCCCCTTACTTACGTTTAGTTAGGGATAAATTATTTATAATAGTATATTCTTACTTAAACTAAGTATTATATAACTAATTAATCCAGTTATTCAGCCAATTATGACAATTCAAGTGGATTTTAGTGCATGACGTTCCCTAATATTAATTTTGAATTTAATTGCTTTTAAATCCTTGAAAGGTTATTTATTTGTTGTTGTGGGATTACCCGGTGAATTTATTTAAACTACAGAAAGACGAATTAACTTACTTACCTGTCCTATAGTAAATAGAATACGTCAATTGATTGTTCCAATGGATTACCATTACAGTTTGCTCACTCTAGATTCATGTGTCACGTCATATTATTATATTACTCATATAATCTTTACCTTATCTGTCTGTATCCGTAAAGTAAAGTAAACAGTGAAAGAAAATCTACATGTTAAGTCTCTCTTCGCTTGCTAAATGAATGTGCGTACATGATTAAAATGGCATGGCAAGTGAATGCGTATATTTCCTTACCCTTTCTCGAATGAAGTACAGTAAAATCATAAGTATTGGACTTCTCGCTCACCGTCAGGTCAGAAGCATAGGCTATATAGATTATTACTATGTATATGTATGTAATTGTACTATATAATACTATACTATACAATTAAAATCCTTCATCGTAGTGTTATGTCATGTAGAATAGACAGGCATTGCATTAAATTAAATTACTTACGTTCGAAAGACAGATATAAAACAAAACACTAACGTAGAAGAATAATGGAAATGTGAATGGTGAAATGAAAGTATACATACCTACCTACCTACTCTACCTACATAGTATAAGTAGTAGGCGACAGAATTGTTGAAGTTGAAAGTGTCATGTTGGATGGCAAACTCTGTGTTCATTGTTCAAATTCAAACTACATACATACATTACATACAATATTCAATATACCAATACCTTAACTATCAAACACCTCCTTTGCTAAACAAATAATGTGAAATTCTAGTACTCGCATTAGATAATGACTAAAAAACAACAATTACTAAATTCATGACTAACCCAAATCCAAACCGTTAAACCGTACATAATTAATTAAAATATAATAAAGTGCACTGTGACATAATTAATTAAATTGTAATACATAAATAAATATGTAGTAGGTCAGAGGTCAGGTAAATACGTGGATAAATGTCACTACGAATTTACGAATCACTGTGTTACGCTCTAAAGATATGGGAATACGTTTAGATTCTAGATTGCTTAAATGTTTTCTCCTCTCTTGATGTTAATGATTACTACAAATTTGATGTGACTCTAATTTATTAAATTGAGCAATGGTGTTCTCCTCAGAAATGATTCCGTTAACACTAAAAATATTAACAAGTCCGTATCCGTACCTACTTATATACATACATGATAATATGCATACCTCTCCATTGTAAGTACTACTCTGCCTGTATTCTTCGCCGTATTTACGAATTTAAAAAATTTATCTGTGTAATTTGGGTTCTAATTTCATTGTCTTTAGAATAGTGAATATGGTTCTAAATATTATAGTGTTATTCGTCATTTTATTATAAGGAATAGTTAAAAAGGTATTTAGGTAGCCCTGATGGGGATGTTACCTAATTTATAAAGTGATGTCATACAATTAAAATACATACTATTACGACTCTTATTATTGTTATCTATATAGTGCAATAGATCACATCACCACACAGTAAGTATTTATGTAACATACTTAAGTATTTAGTTGAAGTATTGTTATTATTATTGCAATGGTAAAAAGTAACTGTTTGATTTTCATTCATTCAGATTCAGACTACCAGGAATCAGAGGAGACTCAATTATTTGTTATTTGTCAAACTTAATCCACTACATTACATTACTAGACATTATCTATATACATACACATAGACAGAAGAGAATAAATAATATGTTTTACACTATCTAGACTATCTACTACTATAATTATTACTATACAATTACTACATACATACATTACTGCACAACTTATATAGACACTGTAATAATTAGTATGATTATTATAGTTACCTAGCTCTGTCGTACTATAATTTTTTAATAACGATGAAGAATCTGCTTGTTAATTGCGCTTCCACAACATCGAGATGGATGAACGAGCCAATTATGTTACAAGGACCAGTTCATAATTATTTGATTCCAAGTTTTGCTACTCCAAACCAATCATTGTATTGTGACTAAATATATTACGTAATTCTTTGTACCTTCTCTACCCACACATAAATAAGTAAAATGAACACATACACACATACATACATACATACAAGATATAATATTATACTATTTAATGTAGACTGTAGACTGTAGTAGAGTGTAAGTAAGTACATAAACATGTGACTAATATTATTATCATTATTACTGTATTATTATTATTGTTACTATACAAGGTATTTTCCAATAAGTACCTTATACCCGTCTGTCATCCCTAAATCTATGTAAATCTTAAATGATCTTATGTAAGTATCTCTATTGTACTATTATCGTACTATTACATACCTATGCCTATACCTACTACCTACTCGCTAAATTTTTCTTTCCAGTTACTTTCCTACTTACATACTTAATAATATTGAGGATATTTTATGGTTTGTATTTCTAAGTATACGTTACACACGAATCACATCACATTCATATTTTTGGCAAAGCTGAAGATTCATTTACATATTTGCTATACGATGCCTGCCTTGTCTACCTAAGTATTATATTCCTAAATCGAAATATTTGGGTAGCATACTTATACTACATACATAACTACATACATACATGCATATTTGACGTAATACTGTAATACTACATACATAACATGCATAGTAATTAGGATCCTACCTATGCTTTCTGTCTTTATTATAATGTACTTATTGTTAGCATATCTTTATTCTACATTCTACATTATTAAATATGTAGAGATAATATATCGATTATTTAACATTGAAGGCTAGTTTACTGTTTGTGAAATAAAATGTGTTGTTGGAATAATATACGAATACAGAGTTAAGCTACCTATACTAAATATTTATTCATATTATTCTTGTTGCATCATACATATACATATTATCATCATTGCATTAAACCATTTTCTCCTTTTCCTTCCTACGTAAATACTTTCCTTGGTTTGGCTTGACATTTCCAAGTTGTGGGATATAAATATACGCTCATCTCATCTTCAGTGTTCTGTTCAGAGAAACTTATTGATCCAAGTCTAAATCAAGTCATTTTATCATTTCTTACTCCCACTACCTTTCATATATAATCATATTTAAGCTATTCATTAGCTTTACAGAGCCTTTTTTAATGACTGCACTTTCTATGTCTAGACGACTCCATATTAGTAGTACTATTGTAGTGTAGTAAGTATATTCATAACTGTAAGCCTTTATTTTAACCGTGAAGACCATTTAAAGCCTACCTTGCATCAAAATAAAGGTATTTTTAACTTTAACTATTCGTCATCAACATCATTAGTGTTTCCGTGAAACATATTGCGCTGCGTAATAATTAAGTGATCTAACTTCTCTAATTTTGATAATATCTGCAAACACTATTTGCTCTTCTGGTCTAGTACTAAATACATAAGTAGAGGTGATATGCATGTAATAATTATAAGCTTTCAAACGCAATCAAGCGAGATTTCCACATCGTTGAGTTAGCTTTAGTGTACTAATCATATTACTTATGGAATATAAGTTTACCAAGAATCCCAGTGTTCACAGATATCAATTGTATTCTCTTGTTGAGGCATAAATACTACTGTAAACTAAAATATGACCTGTTAGACCAGGAACATTATATGCATATTTATGGTAATAAATCCCAATTTGTGACGTAGTCTAATAGGTGATGACAATGTAGGCAATGCAATTTTTACAGAATGCATTTTTATATCATTCCATTATGCCATCTTTTTAAAAACTGGATTAAGTCGTGAAAAAATTTCTCAATGTACATTACATAAAGTAGCTGCATGTGAAGATGAATCTTAAAGAAATAAAATGGATCCCCTAAAGTTCGTATCGTACAGAAAAGTTTTCCTACTACAGATATATTTGTTTGATGCATGTGTAAGCAAAAAGAAAGAGAAACTCTGTATTTTATGAGCAATTGTCTAAGCGACTTGCATTAGTTTCAAAGCTCAAAAGTCCAATCGTGCACATCCGAATTATGTTCTGGAGTAGAAAAGTAACCTCCATGGTATTCTAGAAGACAGTTCAGTCAGTCACACAGCAAAACGACAAATGAGTTTCAGACAGACGACTGAATGAGTGTCTTATATTCTTCAGGCATGGTGTCGTTTAGGCTTTCAGATCACGTAGGTTAATTGTTATAGTGCATCCTCTTTCACGCCGTCGTAAGTACACGTAGTCGGTCCCATTACTATTGTTATTATAAAAGACATAAAATTGAATTGAGCAAACAAAACCCAGGTGGTATAGTTATTAACCATCAGCCAAATGGTTTATAGTGTGTTTAACTCCAATTTTACTCTTCTTTATAGCATTAATACATATGTATATCGACAACTGCATACATTGTACATGTATGCAGTACTGATAGAAAATCACATTTCTCATAATAATATGGTTTTAAGCATTTTATTAACTAAAGTAAGAAAAATAAGCAACCAAAGACTTTAAATTGCTTGTGGTTCTTATATAAAATAGGTAGATAGGTGTGTGTGTATATTTTAGAAAGTAGGAAGGAGAAAGTGGGAGATAGTTTTCGTGTTCCTTTCACCAGATATAATTTACTTATGTATAGAATGAGAGAAAAGGAAATCAAGGCAAGGGAAGGCTACGCACGTAATAACATAAGATCTTCTAGTTTGTATGCACTCCATTCCGTTCTAATAAATGCACGACGAGCAACATACCTTCTACTCTTCTATAATATTATTATATGGAGGCAGGCTGAAACTAGGAAGACTCGAGGAATGAAATAAAATGCATAGTGTAAAAATACGGCGAGTTTCCCCACTACATAGGTATTTAATATACTTACATATACATAGTAATAGTATGGATAATATCTAATCAAAATTTCCAGTGTTAGACGCTTTATTTTCTTGTCTAATTAGATATACCTACTTATGCTTCATTCATTTTCCTTCGCCATTTTACATCGCAGGTAAATAAAAGTTCTGGGTTGATATTGAGGTAAACTTGGTTAGGAATGAATAGTAATTTACCTTAAATTGGATAGAAACGCATATTGTGTTATCCGCGTGATAAAAGTTCAATATATTTATTATTATACTCATTTATGTTCTGAAAAGTAGCCTTGCCTAATTCATCGTCGTGAAGCGTTGTCGAATTATACGATTAAATAGTAATTATAGACTACACATAATTAATGGTTTTCATCTGCCGTATTATTTTTGCTGTACGAACATTATTTTATGTTGCATTTACATAACTGATATTTTTAGTTGGATTGTCATTTTGAGTTTGTCTTTATATCCTAATTCACTAATATTAACTATTTTTACCAGAACGCTTTGAAAAAGTAATCCAGGAGAAGAAAATCTCAAAGTCACAGTTGCGATTGCGACAGATATTTCATTGAAATTTTAGCACTAAAATTCATGATTGTGCAAATATTATGAAATAAATCGATATACTTTACACTACATGTAATGACTATAGAATTGGCGCATCGACAAAATAGATAACCTTTTACAAATAATTATAAGAAAATTGTGGATGCACTACTGCCATTACTCACTCCTTTTTAATTTACTCACCTACATGCTAAATGAGTGCATAATGTTACAATTAAATGAATACCACGCAATGCTATGGAATATGTAACTCCTTTAATTATTTGTACTGCATGCTGAACCCTTTTTCTCTTCTGAATGACATTGACATTTGGTGACTTATTAATTATTAAAACTGAATGGCATGAATTGGCATTGAAATGCTGTGCCATTTTAATTAGTGTGTATATACACTACATAAACTACTTAGCATTGCATAATACATTATTCAAATTCATATTTGCTAAATATATTCTCATTCTCCATGGGGCACTGTGATCAAAGGTATGGCAGCCAAATAAGTTTACTACTCCCTTTGATATCTACACAGTTGCATTTATAAATAGTATTGAAGTTGAAGTACCTGGGTTGTGTATGCTTAGGTATTGTATATATATGGATACAGTATAACAGAATACAGGTACAAATATTTATTCATGTTCATGAGAGCTGTCTTTGATGAGACAGTTAAAAGGAAATGTTTTCCCCGTTCTATACAATGGATCCTTTGTTACTTGTTTCATAAGTACCTTCATAATATTGTTAAACTTTCTCTTAACTAATATCACGTTGACAGTCTTGTTCTATTTATTTTGACAAGCCTACAAAGATAATTAGCTTCATTATTTTCCATTGTGGGAACTAAAAGTACATTCTGTACTGTCCTTCTACCAAATAGGACATTTGGCAATTTAAATAAAATATATTTATACCGATACTGTGCCAAGAAGTCGAAGTAGTAGTTAGGTATACATCCGTACAAATTACATATTTTAGCCTATACAAAACAAAATGGTGCATATAAACAGATTTTGCACATTGCACAGATAAATATAGGGCATTCAAATATATTTACTTACTGACTTATTATTTATATCTTTCACCAAGAAATGTTCAAGTATATTGTGATGGTATGTTCCTACGTTAAATATTAATGTAGGCATTTGTTTCAGTTTGTTGTTTTGGATGACGAGGGTTTTAAATAAATGCAAAATAAAATAATTACAACGACCTACTTCTAAATTGCATTATCTAAATTAAATGCTCCAAATAAACAAATCAACAATAATATGAGTAAATGTACAGTGTATTAATGTCTATGTAACACCATATATAGTGCTAAATCATATAATTATAATTGTATTTCAAGTGTATTTGTCAGCAATTCTTTTTTCAACGATACAATACCAAACTTTTATACAATAATACTAGTAAATAGTAATCAACATTAAATAAGCGATTTTAACTACATACAGAAAGATAAAAGAGAAAACTTACTTATAACATCATACGATTAAATAAATGCCAATATAAATATATGCATGTATGTCAAAAATTGTTTACGTCCTCCATTCATTTTTTATTATTCCATCAAAGCATTCATTTTCCTTTTTTTATTGTCTTCGACTCAACTCGCATCACATCACGAGCTTTTATTGCGATACTGTCACAATTAAAATGCGCTGCACTCCAGTTTAACTGTGCATAATTTTATGTCCATAGACAGAATACACTTCCACAAGTACCTATTAACAAACTATACGGGTCTGTACTGTATACTGTAATAAATATCTCCTCCTCATCGTCAAGTCTCACAGAAACTACTGGAATGAACCCCACACACTCATGAATAAACGGAGAAAGTCAAAATGCCCTTGTAGAAACTTTTGAGCATAGTTATTGTGATTGTGATGAAGGGACAATGATACATGTTAATAAAAATGAGCAGCTCAAAGTTTTATTATTTAGTCGATTACTTCCTTTATTATTGTTTTTTTTACAGTAGATACATAGCGATAAATACAATGCATCTTTAAGCTTATTGCAATTTCTCATTTGAGAAGGTATTATGCTGTAGGTATTATAATTGACGGTAAAAGTATTTTATTCACTACGATAAAACATGATATATATTATTTGTACCTATCCTATACTAAACTAAATATGTAGAGATATACTATCATTCACGGGAATTTTTATGTTTGTTTGTCCACCGTAGAGCATCATATTATGGCTTGTAAAATTGACTTGCTGAATTCACCCAAAAGATGAATAACAAAATCTTTAGAGACGTTGTTATTAACATTTTGGTCAGGTATTGTTCAAAATACATACTGTAGACTACTAAGATTAATTATATATTTAACTATACGTAGGTAATTATATTTAACAGTAAAAAGAATGTACCTATAGAATTATCTAGCGTAGTTATGTGTATTTGTAAGTGTAATAAACCCGTTTGATATATTTTAATTCCGTGTCATTTCAGACAATTTGAGAAGAATGAGTGGATAATAAAACAAGATGAAAGGCTAACGATTGGAAAAAGCAATAAATATGTATTAAAGTAAGTAAAGGATGGGTGAGTGCATCTATAAGGTATAACAATTGTAACATCACATAAAATAACACAAAGCAATATACAATACCTAAAGTATATGTGCAAATAAACCGATCAAACGGATGTATCTATGTATTGCCGTAATCAAATTTATTTTAAATGTTTCTCACTAAAGTACCGAAACGATACCTCACTTGTCTGCCATATGTTTATTTTTAAGAAATAAGTGACGAGTAGGGAAGTTCATTGACCCGTGGACTGATGGGGCCCCCAATGACTGACAAAGGTGTCTTTTAACCCCCTATTTCGAATTCTGAAAACAGAATTGAAAAAAGTTGGCCCGCTCAAAAGTTATTGGGGAAATAAACACACACACGCAGGCAGACACAGACGGACACACAGACAGACATCCAAGACGAATTGATAATGTATCTGAGTGAATAAAGTAGAATACCGACAGTAAAAGTAAAATTGTATAATACATAATAGCAACGTCTTGGATATAGCATACAGACAGGTATGTACTTGTTTTAGGATTATTAGGATCCATTTCAAAAGGTTAACTTTAAGTTACAATAATGTAATGATAATAATATTTATAACTGATGTGATTTACTACTTATAATGCTATACTAAGTACTAATATACTATATAAGGGTGTAGTATCGTGTACATTATGAAGTTTAGTTGTGAAGAGCCGGATTCAGACGAGTGAAAGTAAATAGGAGTAGCAGTAGAAGTAGAGTAGCGGTTTATGGGAACAGATAAATCTGCAAATGGCTCCAATGTGTATTTGTGTGTAGTAATGATGTCGTAAGTGCGTTATCTGTGTTATACTTTACTCTCTGTGTCTAGCTAAAATGTTATATTAGTACCTATATTGTGTTATAGTTATATACATAGTACAAGTTCTGCTCGGAGATGGGAATATTATGTAGTAGTAGGCTAATAGGTATCTGATGTGATGTAAAATAATAATGTAGGTTATTGCCTATTATGCGTCAATGTGTAGAGGAGACTGACGAAATGAAGTGAAGCAAAAGTAGGGCGAATCAGTTGCACTAGAATAAATAGAACCGAGATCCATCCCCTCTTTCAAAACGAGTCGAAAAACGTAGAAAGGGATCTATTTCCTTTAGATGCTAAAATGCCTTACAATAATTAGATTTCTTCTGTTCTACGATCACTAATTCTTCCACGAATGAAACAACATTTTTTGGTTTTCTGTGCAATTGAAATACTTATTTAATGCTATTCAAAGCTATAAAATAAGAATTTATCTCTCAGTAATCTTTCATTCATATTATATTACTTTTTGACAAGAATTGATCCCAGATCTATTTAATGTAAGAAAAAGGAAGTGGAAAAGTGGACAAACCCGAAAGAGGTGGAGAAAGGCAGCAAAGAAAAGGTATTTACTTTTAAAATTTGCCGTGTACTTTTCCTGCTTGACTAACTATAAATCCATTATCGTATATTAAGTGTATAGATACATGCAAACGTTGCTTTATGACATCTCTTTTATTGTTATTGGTTCCAATAGTTCAAATATCAAATATATTTACGTTTAAAGTAAGCGAAAGCATTGCATTATATTATTCATGCACACAATCGGCTCTAAATAGTATCTTCCGTTTTAAAATCATCAAATATTTAATAGGAAGCTGTCATCTAAAAGATGAAGAAGTTTAGTTGATGAAATTGACCAGACGGAAGTTATGAAGTTAGAAAATGGTGCTAACACTTAGTGAATATTACTATACTAAAGTTATGTTGGATGAACATTAATGGTGAAAGTATAATGATTCCCTATTTCTGCATGAACTTGTGTAATTGAAGGATGTATAAGGAGCTTTCTCCCGCTTTCCCCCGAAAACCGACGAAACTACCAAATACTTATATCTGTAGAACAATAAAACAAACAAATAGAACACCTTACCCCAGTAACTCAGCAGAAACACATTTTGGAATTACCTCTATACATTTAAGTATTTACTTTTTTACAGTTTTTTAAGGTGAAAATGTGAAAAGTGCATATTATTTGGTTATGGACCACTTAGTTTTGTATATGTGAAGTTGATAACGCTCTACTTACGTGAGTTGGGAGTGTGTGTGCATGACTAATGTGATAAATAATAAACGAAGCATATAATTGATTAGATGGTTCGCTTAAAACAGGAGCAGGAACAGTTGCAATCGACATTTGCATCTGCGGCAGTTGAATTGGCGTGAATGGGGAGATTATTCCTCCACGTTGTGTCTGAGGACGGGCGATGCGGGAGAGAGTCGAAAGCATTGGCACCTCCACTGCGTCCCGGTGTATGCAAACGGCCTTCGTCATCACTCACGGATGACTGGGTGCCCCTTAGTGTTCCTTGGGCTTCAACTCTCTTTCTCGTTGAAGAGGTTGCTGTTACCGTGGAGGTTGGAACTGGTTGAGGCTCCTCTTGCTCCAGAAATTTCTCCAGCTCATCCAGAGTTGCATCTGCACCCGATGAGGTTGTTGAGGCTGCAGTAGTAGTCGATAAATTTGGGCGACCCCCACTTTCGCTGCCTTCTGGCTCACTTTCATTCAAGTTCATCCTTCCCGTCCTTTTGTTTTCCTTTTTAATGATAAATTTAGGATTTCAGAACAGTTGACTGACGCCCACTCATTTTACAGACCAACATCTCTCTGCTTCTCTAACTCGCTAGTATTTCTCTTTTCCTAGTCTACGTCATATCTCTAAATGTTATCTATTTCTATCCAAGAGTTACTACCTTATTACTCCGTACCTAAATAGTAGAGATGAGTCTGAAACGACAATTTGTCTTTCGCTTTCGGCTCAATTCGCGTTGAAATTGCTACGTCTCGATTTATATCCGATTTGAATTTTTTTTAGATGATTGATCTCGATTGTTTTACAAAAACTTTAGAAAACCCTTTTAATTTCAAATCGTTTTGCAAATTTTCAAAAATTCATCTAGAATTGTATTGAATTATTTGTATTTATGATAAGTCTCAAAAATATTTCATAAACTGCATTTTCTCAGTTATAATAGACGAGAACACACAGAAATTACGTTTATCGAAGAAATACATAGTTGTCGCGTAAACATATGTAAAATAAGGTGCACATTGTAAATGCGATGAAGCATTTTGTTTTTGTCTTGTCTCGGAATACTTTAATCTGAATTTCGTCTGTTTCAGAAAATTTAAAAAAAATTGCGTGATTCGTAATTTTCGATTATGAAATTTTAATTTCCTTGATCCCATCTCTATTATATAGGTAGTGGTATAAATGTACATACGTCAATACTCTGTGCTATCCGGTACGGTGGTTGACCTAAATGCAATGCTGTACCGGACAGTAATAAATATGAGACCCGGGTAAAGTCGGGAGTGAATTCTAAAGCTGACTCCTTTATTAACCAGTACGAGACGACTGTCGAATCTTGGCGCACTCCCAAGGATTCAGGCAGGCTGATACAAGATACAGTATATAGATCAATATCACTGTGTAGCTATCAGCACATCTCCCCTTTCAAGTCTTCTGTTGCCCGTATCGAACCACGGGCCGACTTTCCCTACCAGACCTTGTTGTGTATGGTTTCTTCGGGCTAGCTCCCTTTGGAGCTCCCTGGTGCCCTTCTGTGGGCGGGGGCGTGGTGGTTGTCGCTGGCTCTTCCACCACATCAGGGATCGGAACCTCATCCTCCTCCTCTTCCTCCTCTGGAATCTCCGTCTGTCCCTGAGCTTTAGCTAAGTGAAAGCTGGTTCGCCGCAGGGAGCCTCTTGGGGTTTTCACCATGTAGGACCTTGGGGCATCTGCTTTCTGGAGAATGGTCCCCCATGTACGCTGGTCCCTAATCCAGACCACGTCTCCGTCCTGAAACTCTTCCTTTTCTTGGACGCGATGGCGCTTGTCGTAGTTTCTCTTCTGATCGTTGCGGCGGCGGTCCTCCTTTTCCCTCAATTGAGTTTTGTTTACTGTGTTGGGGTTAAGATTCGTTGGACACATTGGTAGTGTCGACCGGATTCGCCGACCAAAGAGTAATTCTGCGGGGCTGTAGCCGTTTTGGAGCGGAGTAGCCCTGTATTCCATGAGGAGAACATATGGATCCCCTTCCTTTTTCATGCCGTTCTTGACAATCTTCACCGCGGCCTCCACAAATCCGTTGCTTTGGGCGTATTTGGGGCTGGAGGTGGTGTGGCGGAATCCATATTCCTTGGCAAATCTGTAGAAGCATGAGCCATTTATTCTTTT
>JAQFYC010001018.1:0-41410 GCA_034694165.1 Tomocerus mixtus | reverse complement strand
TCGGCAACGTTGTTTTATTTCCTGCGGAGGAGAGTTACTTTATATACATAACATTACATTATTACATAGCAATGTATCTATTCTATCTTCTGTTGCTAATTACATTCGAAATTCAGATAGTTCGCTTGATTAGCGTTTGTTACTATTACTATACTTACTTACTACACCAAAGATACAGGATGGTCCCTAAATAAAGGCCCATATGTTAAAATAATGGCAATTTCAATGCATTTCTTCTAAATTGTGTTACTGAGGATTTAACTTGAGAATCTCAAGATCAAGATCAAGTTAAATATTAAGGATTTAAATTCTTAGAGTAATTTTATATGATACACATGATGATAATGTAGTTTTCTGTTCATCTGTTCTGAATTTAAAATTCAATTGAGAATTAGGTAGAATATCTTTATAAGGGTAGATATATAGATCAGCTATATGTATGTATATATAAAGTAAAGTAACGTACAGTAAGTAAAAGATTGAACCGACAATTCCGACAGAACTGAATTGACGTGAGTTTTAAGCTTAAGTTTTGCGTTGTTAAAACTTTTCGTCTTCATTTCATCAATAACTAACGTAGTTAGGTTGTTCTTCCTATTCTTCTTGATTCTTCTTCACCCAATGTGAATATGTAAAACGTGAGAATGGGGTAATCGTGGGAAAAATATCGGCAGATTCTATTGATTGTTTTTTATGTGAGATAGATCAGCCGACTCATTCTTTTTTTACAAAACTAAACTAAACTACCGCACTACATTACATTTCTATATATGTATACGACGAAATACGAAAATACGATTCACCATACATTACATTACACTATTATCTGTACATATTGAGATATATTGAGCAGAATTCTTCTTTTAAGTCAAAATATATATAATATGATGTGGAAGTGTTATCAGCAGGTGAATTTAGTAGAACATTCATAACATAACGTAAAATAACACACGTACTCATACTCATATCAGTACCAGTACAGGGATCCCATATAATAATATAATGTACTGTACTAATTTAGCTATTTCTTAATGTGATCTCTATTCTACTATATAGAACAGCAGATTCTGTACCATAAGAACAGAGAATTGTAAGAAAAGACTGAAAAATGCATCTAGTGAAGTAAAGGATTGAAAATAGTTGAGTTTTATATAGAAAATTGAAGGAGCTTATAAATAAGCTGAGGAAAGGAGTACCTTTAAAGCTTTAAGAGCAGACCAGACCACCAGTAAGTAGTCACATTTAAGTAAATGAATCAGCAAAATAAAGTCAGCATGGGATTACAGATGAAGATGAAGACTAACTCTGAAACAATTGAGACCTTCTGTCACTATTTCTACTTTCTGGAATTTCACAGTCTTCTCTCTCTCCCTCCTCTCTATCTCTTATGTGTACACAACATACCTCTATTTATTATGTAGTTATTTATATAGCAGTCAAACTCACGTGAAGACTTGCATACACAACAAATACAGAAACGGGGATTTATAAAACACACCCTCTGTAAGTCTGTAACACTATTTTATTTTATTAGATTTTATTTGTTTTAGAAATACTTTTTTTTCATTAGAATTCACTTAAACTGAAATAATATAAAAAATTAAGGAAAATTAGATTCAGTTTTTAAAAGAATTTTAATTGTAAATTTATAAGAATTGTTAAATATTGACAAAAAAGTAAAAGAAGATTTGTTAGCAAAATTAACACTACAGAGGGTGGCTCAGGTTATAAAAGGATAAAATGGTGTATTTTAAAAATCCCTTAAGAATTCCACAAGAACTACAGGAAAACACACAATCCCGACAGTTCTTTTATAAACTTATATAATAAAATACCTTTTACTTTACGTATGTACTTACACTAAACACTCATCATCTTCAATTTCAATAGAAGAAACTAAAGTTCATCGCTAACGTCATAATTTTAACAGCAAACTCTTGTTTTGTCTTAAGTCTCAATTCTTAAGCATTCCTATGCAATTTCTATAACAAAATCGACTTGGATAACTTTTATTTTTGTCTCTAAGTACCTACTGCCTACGTAAATAAGCAAAGTCGATTAATCTACCTATACATCAAGGTAGACAAGGCCAAGACAGAAAGAGACACAAAAATTAAATATGCACAGGACTCACGTACAGCATTTGATACATATAACAGCTTAGTTAGTGTTTCTGGATTTTGATAATAAAATATTTTTACACTCCATTAATACTTAGAGGATACTGATAGCCCGCCCACTGTAGTCCAGTTTCTATAATATAAAAATACATTCTTTTTAAGAATGAACATATAAGTACTATTAGAGAGTAGGTAAATATATTTTCTATATTAGGATTCCAGTATAAAGTTTTAAGCTCTAATAATACGTGTCATTAAAACACTATAAGAAAAAGAGCCGTGTTTTGTGCTTTGTTGTTGGGTTCTCTTCTGTGTATTGCATTCTATTGTATTTTTGTTTATACTTTATACCTACGCAGACAGACAGACAAAATAAACAGGTAGATACATAATACATAGCAAAGCAAGTAGGTAGTAAAAGGTGGTATGGTAAGTAGATAAAGCCAGCTTTACACTTTGTATTTCAATATAAGTCACCTTTTTTCTATAACTTTTTAACGAAAAAGGGAATTTGGTGGATTAATACACCAAAGCTTCAAGTGTGTATGAATACATAATAAGAATTTACTACAAAGGGTGTCCCATTACATTTTATTATATATATTTGCTACACTACTTCTCATACATCAATTATTGGGAATTAATTACACTTTAATAATTACTCGTTTCAAAATAATCCTAAACTTCTACAGAAAATCAAATTTTTTCCAAAAAAATAAGCATAAAATTGTTTTAATTGTATGAAACATATTTATAAATGGAATTTCTTCACATTTTTACGAATTAGAAAACTATGTGAACAATTTGTTAATCAATAAACAAGTAGGGAACCTTTATACATTCTATAACTACAAAATAAGCATTTTATCGTAAAATCTCATATATTTAGTAGGTAAGAACAGAATACATAAATTATGTAGCATAATATTTGGTACACTTTAAAAAAAACTATGTAATACACATATATTGCAATCTATTGTATTGTATTATGTATTTGTACGTCGGCCCGTAGTGGACTAGGCTGGACTGCAACTGTGATAATGATAAAGTATAGAGTTACTAAATAGATGCAAGTAAAGTAGGTAATGGAATACAATGCAATACAAACGAAGCTAATCTAACATAAGTAAAGGTAGTACCTATAATAATAATATGTAAGTAGGTTTAGGTATGGGATGGGATGGTGATGGCACTTCTGCTTGCTGGAGGAATAATAATGCTGACTTCCGGTTAAGACGCTAAAGTAAAAACTGGCAGAGTTTCAGAGTATTACATATCTGTACTGTACATACATATAATATATAAAGATACGAGTAGCACATCGCATCCCATCCCATCACATCAGCAAAATAGAAGCAGGAGCTTCAGAGTTTTTTGAACATCCTGTCTTTATATATAGAGTAGATTAGATGGCCGCAGGCTATTTTATCTCCGATCTATCTGAACTGAAGTCAGTGAGTGAGTGAGTGAGAGAACTTGTTTCTACACACGAATAGATACACAGATACATACTATTTTATTATTCTTTATCCTTATTACATTATACAAACTATATTATACATAAAAATGCATTACTTAGCTTATATATACATGGAATACCTTATTGTACAATTTATACCTAAAATTATATTCACAATATTACAATCAGTTATTTTTTAAGTTCACTTTATTATACTACAGTAACTACAGGTATAATCTATATCTTTTTGTATATGCATCCAATCCACATTACATAAACTTTATAAATCTAATACCTAATCATTTCTATGCAGAAATATTCAATCATACAGTACACTAAATATATTAGTGCATTTTAAGTATAGGTTTACCTTTTCTGTGTTTCAGTATATGTATACATATGAATATACAGATAGTAATAGTAATGACGTAGTAGTAGTAGCTACTTTACTAATGCATAATGCATCAACATAGTGTTTATAATTTGTACTACATACTACATTATACCTATTGTGAGTGTATTTTGCACTGAAAGATTATTTACTGCATCTGAATTCAATTGAACAGTCTAGAATTGCTAAACAAATGCTTTAACGATCATATTTTGCTGATAGATCGCATTTTATTTCTTTCTGTATTGACTTGATTTGAATAAAGCCTTTGATAATGTACTGCATCGCAAATCGCAATGGGAAAATTTTAGACAGCCATGCAGACAAGATAATAAAATCTGGTTTACAAATTCCTAGTAAGTGTAGTCAAGCCACGCCTACGGAATATCAGCACTACGTTAACAACTATTAAGCACACGTGTGTTCCATTAGGTAAGGTAGTGAATTAAGTCCCAAAGATAAATAAATGCAAAAACACCTTTATTAGTCCTAATGTAAGCGTAAGGTAGTGAATTTATTTGTTGAAAAGGAGATATAAGCATAGAACAAAACAATACAAGACATTATCATTCTAGATTATGAATTGTAAAAATGGGTGGAGTCTTTTTTATCTATCTTTGTTTACTTGTACCTTTACATTTATAGTAGGTGTACTGTACTGTATTACGAGGTATATTATGAATCATGTACATTACATACATAGTAAATAATTTATTTATACATGTACATTTAGATTCTGTGTTCAGATAAGGTATTTAAGGTATAAACACTTTAAAAACTCTAAAAAACGGAACAGTAGGTCATAATAACCTTTTTTATTTCTAGAATACGTACATACGCAGTTCATTTTCGTAATTATAGAGACTCAAAGCTGTTTTAACGAGTTTAGCGAAGTTTTCCAGAATTTCTTGTTGGATAATGTTGAAATGGTGAAGGGACGATGTTAAAAGGCTAACTAGACTAAGTATTAGATAAGTAGCTAAGTAGGTGGAGAGTGTATAAGTAAAGTAAAGGCACGCGCTCGCTTTCTGAATAAATGTTGTATGGTGAATGGTGAGTTTTGTGTGGCATTAAAAGGGAAACATGCAAAAGGGCCATCATCAGATCAAACTATCAAACCACAACCGAAAAGAACACAAACGACTGTGCATTTTGTATATTAATGTAAAAATGTAAATGTTTACCCAAGACGTTAAGACGTTAGGATGCAGGAGCTTGAGCCAAATCACAAAGTGATGATAAAAGAAAAGAAAAAGTCCAGGCCAGGCCAAGCCATTCCAGGGAATATTATCAAAGAGAATGTAAAATGTTTTCTCCGCGAGGAATTATGAGTCCAAAAGACAGAGAATGATTATGAGATGCTTTTTGTTAATGGAGTCACGCACTGGAGCACACGACTCGAATCTCTTCTTCTTATTCATCGCCTTATACTTACTTATACACACACATAAGTATAAACACACAGTTAATACATGAAATGAAATAATAGAGTAGTTGGCCCAGGATGAGGCTTAATATAATATACTTACGTAGTACTTGCTTAAATATCAGATCAGAGATTACTTTACTTCACTACTTACTTATATTTATACAATCTTACAAAGATTTTACTATATTTCATAATAATAATGCTGCTTGTGTGTGTTCAAGACTTCTACTTAGTTCTACGTATTTTGTTAGATATATCGTACGTATCTACAAAAATTCTGATATTAATAATCTCTTTGGTTTGATATGGAATTTGGAAGTGTATGTGTGCTGTGTGTCTATGTAATACGAAGATGAGTAGAAGAATACACAAAGGAATCAAGAAAAATGCATGTAAGTTTAGTAAGAAAGAAGATCCAACTTTTGGGTAGGTACACAGTACTTGCTAATTTATATCGTTAGGGATATTCACAAAGGTTCACATCACAATGATTTTTGTTTTTTTGGATATTTTATAGATTAAGGGGGTCACTAAATACTTATGAAAGTTTTTCTTCGTTTGTAGATAGTAGATAACCGTAAAAATCATTTAAAACATTTAATTTTCTCAAAAACGCAATTTGTTTTAATTTTGTTGAAATATTGTCTTAATTTTTTTTTTAAAAGTGCCAACATTTTTAAGGCTAACTACAGATTTAAGTGTTGAAAAATGGTTTTAATTACTTTTAAAATTGACGCTTGTGTAAATGAAGACGATTTTAGTTTTAATGGGCTAAATATTGACCAAAACACATTTTTTGTATTCCTTTTGAAGTATTTTTCAAAATTGTCATGAAAATACCAAACGCTTTTAAAAATCTCAAGGATTACATTTGAATGTATCACCGACGATATGTAATAAAAATGTAGATTATAGGAGCGAGGTTAGTCTGAGTGAGTGAGTGAGTCTCTTTGTAAAGTTGCTCAGTAGAAAATAGATTTGACGAAAAGAAATCAAATATTCGAAAATGTGTTTTAAGTGTAATGAGTTCTGTCGGGATTGTGACAGGAGAGAAATATCCTCGCATTAGAGTAGCTTAACTTATTATTAGGAAACTAAAGTAAACTCGGAAGATTGCTAATACTTCCTAATGAGAAAAGTATATTAGAGCTACTTATCATATAATAAATACGTGGAAATGTTGCTAAAGCCATTCCTTACATGCTAACTAGTACTCTTAGTAGTAGTAAAACATAACATAACGTAGTAAATAGATATAAGTATGAATAAATTTCCCAAGAGATTTGCCGATTTGGCTTTGACTTCCCTTTATTTCATCCCTTTGCTTTCCTTTGCTTTTAATTTATGAGTTGGAGAAGAACTGAAGAGGAGAACAGAACACTCCTCCCTATTAAAACCCAAGACTCTTTTATTAGCCTATTCCACGTCGTCATTAATCCTCGGATTATCATTCCTAATTATTACTACACAGAACAACACAACACGCTACTAATATAACTACTAATAAATACTTATAACTATCTGTAATAAACTCCTCTTATTCTCTATCACTATCCTTTTATTTTAACATTTACCATTTACACTTTACACTGTACATCCTAAAACACAACACAATACATTCCATAACTTGGAACTTACGTTAGAACAACAGAATTAAACGAAACTGAGCTTACACATCACACCACGCACATTATAATGAAATTATATTGTCTGTATTCTGTATTAGTATACCTTAAAACATCAGCTACGATATATATGTTGCAGGAGAATTTTATTTACCGGAAATATACAACTCTTCCGAGGAATCGTTCACAATTTGTGTGCAATTTTCAGGTTTTCTGCAGAAATGTGCGTAATTTCCACTTAACGTAGAAATTTTTGCACAATTTCTTATGTTTTTGCAGAAATTTCTACGTAATTTTTCATTTTTATGCAAAAATTAATAGAAATTGTCAACTTTTTGTATACGTTAAATTTAATTTTCAGTTTTCTTAACACCCTAGTATAATTTTGCTACAATAGTGATCCATCTGGAGTATAATACCCAGAGGTACCCCTATTACTACAACCTTGGTTTACGAATGACTTAAAATTATTCTGCAACATATATATTCTTCCTTTAAGCTTCCTTACATATTTACAACCGTTCTAATAATAAAGTAGTTACCTGAGATTTACAATTAAAATGGATTGAACAGTTGCATAAAATGCAGTTTGCAAATTATAAATAGTAAATTGCAACTTGGCAAAGGTATGCAATCTCTAAAAGATAAAAATTCCCAAAGCATCATTAGCCAGCAAGATAGAAAACATAGTTTATTAATATTCTGTCATAAATACTTCAACTCCAACGTCCAACCTCACCTTAACTTTAAAATTAACGTTTTATATTCCAATGTAATTCATTTTTGACTTGAGTGACTTATTTATTAAGTACATTAAGAGTGTGATGACCCGATAGTAGTAAGTAGTTACCCGTTAAATACTTTTAGCTGTAGAAAAGAGGTACCAAGAGGTTAAAACCTTAAAACTTAGGAGTAATTCTAATTCTTACGTTAAGTTAAGTACTTTTCCTTACTTACTTACTACCAGACGGACAGACCACGAGCAAATCTAAACTTAACTTAACTCAAGTCATAAACTGTCATCGGCTATTTTCATTTTTTCTAAAGATAGTTTATTGGCCATCATACTTAAAACTTAAAATCACAACATAGCATAAGAGAACATTAGGAAGAAGAGGAGAATAAGTGAGGAAGGTGTAATAATGTATTAGGTAATGAAATCCGGCCTTCCTGCAACTAACTCCTAATAAACGATCACAGTTTACAATTTATATTCTCTCTGACAAGGGTTATTTGCAAGGTAATAAAATAATTGAATTTCTTTTCAACTCCAATGGACTCTTGTCAAGTATTCTTGTCTTATGCACAATACTTTGACTTGTTATGCCTTGTCTTGTCTTGTCTTGCGATACGATCCGACTCACTGGAGATTTATAAAAAGAATCATCCTCCCTTTTGTTAAGGAGAAATGTAAAGTGTGTGGCATGCCATGTAAAACTCTAAAACACTTACACGAAAAACAGTCATAGGATATGTATGCATTAAATCATCCTAAAAGCTTTACAAAATATGATACTATTTTTTATATAAAAATAATAAGGTTGCTATTTGAAATTGTATTTTAAGTACGTATTTTTCAGCAATTTATCCCTTACAGCTTATTTTGCTACAAAAATCAAAGGATTTAATTTTCCTAAACTAAAATTCAAAGCTTAATCTCTTAATTACTAATAAAATCCTGAAAAGTTTGAGAATTAAGCCATTCCCAATCATTTTAATCCCATATTTCTACATTTGTAACCCATTTACTCAAATAAATAGATATCCAGGCTCTGTTTGAAGCTCTATTAATAAACCAACATATATTATAGATAGTTTGACGCACAAATGCAATATAAATGTGTAGGTAGGTACTTAGCAAGCATTTAAGTATGTAGAAGTTTAAGGTTAGTGAGTGGATTGGATTGGATTGGATTGAGATTTTGTATGAATGAATGAAGATAAACGGCAAAACGGCCAAGTTAAAAAGTTAAGGGAAAATGTGAGTCTGACGTATATAAATGGATAAATGGGAAAAGTATATAGTTTAAGCTAAACATTAATGTCATATACGTATAGTACATAGTATAAGTGAAGTAACCGAGATTCCGTAAAGTAATAATAAGTAAAGGATGAGGATGAGTGTAAGAGATAGAGGAGGAGGACGATCGGAGGGATGATATGATCGCGTAAGCGTAAAAGCGTCGACTGAAGTGAACAAGTCAACTTAGTCGAGTCACTCAGTCAAGTCAGTCAAGTCAGGTGAAATCAAGTGAAGCGCAACGCCAAGAGTGTCTCTTTCGTTAGAGATGGCGTGCGGCAGTTGCAGGCGGCCCAACGGGAGGAATTATACACACAAAACACATCTCATAATCTAAATATCATCTCTATCTACTACAAAACACTTTATTTATCATACTCATGGCAGGGCACAAGCTAAAGACAATTATTTATCAATTTACTTATCAATACCTACATCTCTTATTTCTTAGAAAACTATTATCAAATTTTATATGTATCCTAGTATAGAAATCAAATGCATACTAAAATAGTTATCTTAATTATATATTCACCTTTATAAAACTAACGAGGGAGCAAACACGATTGGAATTTTCATCATGTTTTTACGCATCTAGAAATCTTTAAATATTTTAACAGCAAAAATAACGTATTTTGTCTATTTCCCAAAGCAAGTATAATATTCTAAGCAATTTATACCGAAAAGAAGTTAAAAGAACCTTTAAAGGTGCCAATGAGCCCTAAAATACACAAAAATGATTTAATAGTTCAAATGTACACATATGAATACATTTATAAAAAGTTTTTCTTTGTATAATTATGCACTTTACAAAAATCCCTTCAAATGCATCAATTAACCTTAAATCTCCCCAAAATGCACTTTATACACTCTAAAAATCCCTTTGATTTCCCATTAATACGTTTAAGTAGGTAGCTATGTATTTGTTACTAAACTAAAGCTAAAGCTAAAAAGCACCCTCTTCTTTACACGCACTTCTGCTCTATTTGTCTATCAATCTAAATAAGCATAAAAGAACATAAGGGAAGACAAGAGTATCGTGTCCCATTACACTTACACACCAGACCACGATGATACACTATAATCCTATCAGAAGAGATAATCTGTCTAATGTTATGTGTGTTAAACAAGTATTTGTATTTGTACATCGGTTGCTTGGCTTGGCTGATTGAGTTGTCCATTTATTTATTTTATGTACCTATCTGTACTATATACATAGAGATGAAATAATCATTCTGTCTTCGTCTGTCCACTTGTACTTGAGGAGGACATTGAATTGAAATCCCATAACATAATGTTACACATGTAGATTGTGATGTTATCTTATTCTAACAGTGTGTACATTATGTACAACATTGACAAACAACACACAAGAGTCTTTAATGAAATCAGACAAATGGCCAATGATGCAAATGGGAGTTGAGTATAAAATAAAGTAACACAGGGGAAAGGGGAAATTGGGAATCAAAATCAAAATCAACTCATCACTTGACTCAAGTAGCTTTTGCAGTTCGCGTGACAGATGGTCATCCCCAATCCCTAATGTACAATAACTGAACTCACTCACTCACAATACAATTCACTCTTTACTACACTAACACTCTTTATTTCCACACATACATTACATGCAATACATATGTACACATTTACACATTTAATACTTACGTGATGTGATTCCCATTCTCATTCAATGATTCAATTGTCCTTTACCATACCAGCCCAAGTCCAAGTTCAATGCAATACCATTATTATTAAAATGTACACAACATACTACATTAGTATAATTTATATCCTTTCAAGTTCGCATATGCAAATCATGTAGATATACAATATTTTTATTTATAGCTTTTTATACATTGATATTAGGGAGTTTGACATAACAGGGGACAGTTATAATTTAAAGCGTTTAAATTATAGAGTCAAAAATACAACCCTTGTAATTATAAATTGCCAAATTCTGATTATTTTGATTTGGAATAATTTGTAAGGGCTAAGAATGCGCATTTATGCATAAGTAGTACAAATGGGATAACAAAGCCTCTAATAAGTAAATCCCATTCTTATAAAAAATAGCGGCAGAAACTGAAAAACAAATGTCTAATAGAACATTAATTTTTTCAGACCTAGAAATTACATAGCCTCCCTAATATCTTCATTTATAATCTTCTAGATGCCTGATAAGTTTCTAGGGGCTATCAAAATAATAAATCCATTTAATTTGTATAATTAGCCACCCTGCGTGGATTCATTAAGCTTCTACTTAGCGTATGCTATGCTAAAAAATTCATTTTGTTTAAACCCCAAATCTTTATAAGACAATAACTCAACACTCGACCCTAAAGCTCCCTAGTTACCCTCTGCTCATTAATTAGTAAAATAGAAACAGAGAATTCAAAGTTCATGCCTAAGACTATATACATACATATTAGGAAGCACAAAAAGCATTATTATGCAGATATATAGCATAAGCTACTACAAATACGTTATCCTTACAAAAAATAATTAATGGGGCTCTTACTTAAAGCTTTTCCTTAAAATCTTATTCCGGAATAATTTCTAAATTAGCTTTTTAAAGGGAATCTCAATGAATGAGTTCATTTCATTGTGAAATCTGTGAGAATTTTTTCTGGACAAGTACAAATAAATCTCCAAAAGTATTTTGTGTCTGAATTTCTGTACATAAGTAATGTTTCTTTAAGGGAGGGTCTACTTAAACGCCTCGCCTTCAATAATTACTACGTATTCTTACAGTTTTTACAGGGAAAATACCTTCCTGCATTGTAAATACAAGCGTTTAACAAAAGTTGCACTTTGTGTCATGTTTATAAAGTAAAAGGTAATGTATTTAGGTATTTTAGTTCAGAGAAAGTGCAGAGGCTTCTTTTAATATATATAAATACTATATAAAATATTTATTATAGTAATAATAATATTGTAGTATATATCTGTAGAGTATTATTGTAGTTATTCTGCTGGTAATGAAGTGTAGAGGGAAAGAGGAAGATAATAAGCTAGTACGAAGACATCATCATTTTCTGCTTCTGCGGACACAATGCAATTCCAGAGCGGAGTATTAACTCTGCCCGTGAAAAATCGCTCCTGTCATAAAGACCCTTCCTTCCCAAATATCCCGAGTATCCCAAGTATCCCAACCTAAAGAACCAAAGGAGCCAAAGCTTCAGCAAGTTTCCCTTTAGCTTCAGCTCAACTCAACTTTAGTTTAGGTTCCATTGCCTTCACTTAACTTGCCGCTTTCCTTTATACTTATTTAAGGATATACCAAAGTTTCGCATTTTATATAGACAGACTCTCTTTATATGTGGTCTCTGTGTAATAATAAGTATCTACTTACTTATCTCATCTCATCTCTCTAGCCATTTCATCATAAACTTCAAATTGCATTTTTAAATGTCATTGCGCTGGCGCTACGCATCTCAACTCCGAAACTTATCACAAATCTCACAACCTCATCTCACTTAACTCAATTCAAGTCACAACAAATCAAGCAAACAACCTGCCTTTACCATTAGTAGCTATTTGTCTTCTTTTTTTGCCATTATTAAGCTTACATTTGGACAAGGACCCTTAAAATAAGTTAAAATGGCTAAAGTTTTGCTAATATTTGCAAAATATTGCAAATATACTGTATACCTACATGTAATCTTATACAAATCTTGATTATATAGACGAAAGGCATGTAAACATTGAAGATGTTGTGCAAAATATTGTAGACTTGCAGTATTTAACACACAAATACGTTGAATTTTGTGTATAAATTCATAACAGCTAAAAACTAAAGAGTACGTTATAAACGAATACGTTATAAAGCAAAAAAATACCATTTTGGCAAACGTTTTTGGCAAATTCCTCTCAATTATATTTGAAATTGTGTCATTTTCGACTATTGATTAACAATATCACATTTTCTTGTTAAATTAAAAAATTGCGTAGCTCATTCATCTCAGAAATGTCTCAAATAATTGAGAAATCTTAAAATCTTTCCTTCAGCTAAGATTTCTGCTCCATATTCTCGTTCTTACTTATGAATGAAATACAATGAAAGGTAAATAACAAGTCTAGCTTTAAAATTTCTTACACAAATCTACAAGACACTTAAGGTCTTCCTATAAGCCTTGTGTAACACGTAACACCCAACTAAATCTATATACTTATAGTATTTACTTACAGAAAAGTCAATTCAAAAGCCAAAGCCAAAGCCAACCCAAACGATTTACAATAATGGACTCCACTATATACACTATTGCATTTAGAGCTAACGATAAGTTAACTAAGTTTAACTCTAAAGAAAGTATTGTCCACTCTATTCCATTATTATTGGATTTGGACTCTCTTCTATAATATAATTCTCAAGTGCAATATAATAGAGAGAAACAGGATTTACCTGTGTACTGTATGCATAAATGTATTATAATATAGTTCAGGGTAGGTTGTAGGCTGTAGGCTGTACATAAGTTTACCTTTTAGTTCAGGCTCTTTAACAAGGAAGTTCATACCTTTTCAATTTAATGATACAGTTTTGGTTCTTTTGGTGAATGCTTCGGTTTTTACACGTAAATAGTAAATACAAATACAAATACATTCGGCTCCCTTCTATATAAGAGTTACGTCCCTATATAATAGCGTTATAACTATTTTTCACTTATTTTTATTTTTATATTATCTATATGTAAAAGTATGTACTCTGTGTACTATAACTATAGGTATGTCAATTTGAATGAATAGTTAAATACAAAGAGAGCCCTTGACTTGAATATTGAATTGACTTTGAGTTCTGTTTTTGCGCCTTATATCCAAGTTATAGCTCTTATATAGAATATTTCTGGTTTCGGAGAGTCCCTAAACTTATGCAGTACATAACAATGGACAAAAGGACTCGAAATTCACAAGAGAGAGAGAGACCCTTCATTCAACTCCATTGACTTCACATTCCGTTAATACACACGCGAGTTTATTAACAAAAGGACAGTCACTCTATTCTATTCTATAGACACGGCCAGGCCAGACCAGGACAGACAGATGCAGGCAAATCTCGGTTTACATTATATACACGTTACATAAATACATTACAGGACACTTATTACACTTACACTGCAATTGATAATGCTACTTAATACACTTATACACAGCTAATAGCCTTAAGCCTATATAAAATACTTTAAACTAAGCTTAAGCCACAGTAAGTCAATCTGCGTGAGATGTTTTACACAATTCTTCCTTTCTTAGCTAACATTTCTTATCTATGTGGATACATGTTACAATTTCTCACTAATACAGATATCTGTAGTATGTAAAACGCAAATATTAGATTCATATCTTCATTAGAAGCTTAAATTTACAATTTACATTTGTACAGAATGATCTTACATAAATATTTTTCGAAAACTTCGTAAGGAAATTATTTATGATTTAAATTATATTGAAAAAGTGCGTTTTTTAATATCTAAAACACTCAATAGGTTGTATACAGAAGATTTTTAACATGGAAATGCTTAGAGACAAAATAATTTATAGTTTATCTTAAGACACGAAGAAATCTTGCATTTGTTTTAGTTTTTACAAGCATTTTGGAGTTTCAATGGAGTTTCTATGCGTAAATTAAATTCTTAATTATAGAATAGAAGAAGTTAAGTAGATTTAAGCCTGAAGGTATTTCCCTTGCAGATTTTGTTGTCATCCCTTAAAAATGAGATGATAACAATACTAATAATAAATATTATACGTCAACAGTAGCATTTAGAGAATAAGCGTGCGAGATGTGATGTAGAGATTGTATTATGTAATTCATGCGTATAGACAGATAAAATCTCATCATCTCTTCTTCTCTTGTGCACTGCTCTCCTCTGATCTGGATAATATTCCTGGAGATGTTAAACAGTATTTGTTGTGTGTATAGTGTATAGGTATCCGTATAGATTCAACATTCAAGTCAAGTCAAGGGTTTAGTGTTTAGTTACATGGTTAGTGATATTGAAGCTGGAGAGCAGAAAAAGGTGGAGTCACGACTCGAATATTCGGATTGGACCCGAAAGCAACTCTTCTCCTTTCCTTCGCAAAAGCTTTTCCTGCTCCTTTCAGAACAAAACTCAACTATGATACTCTTATACACGATACCAGTGTATATCAGGACACCTCCGAGAAACTTAAATCGCTCAAAATATAGTAATCACAAATTTTATATGATTTTCGGGGCTATTGATGAAACTAATTCAAAATTTTGAGGAAATAGAATTTTTTATTTCGGGATTCGAACTCAAAATTGCTGATTTCATATCTGTACTTTGTAATCAAACACAATCTAACCACTACAGCTTTAAAAATTCCATTTTATTAATTCAGCAACAAAAGGGTTAACATTATCGTAAAGTTAACGATAATGGATTAGTCACAAATGAAATAAAGCGTAGCAGTAATTTAGTCATATTTCAGAATTAAAAACTTATCAATTCCCGTGTTTTTACATTTTTAACTTTCTGATGATCTTGTAATTATTAAGATATTTTTTAATAATTAGTCTCCCAATAGCAAGAAATTAGAAAGATAATTAATTTTGCTTCATTTTAATGGTGAATTAATTGCAAACTATCAAAAAGCTAACTGGATGTTGTCAAGTCGATTAATTTATGTAGAAAATCCTGAATATTCTGGAAAGGTTATAACATTGAAAGTCTCCAGGGTATTTTTGAGGAGGGGTCTTGATATAAGTTGCCCTTTCATATCGAGATTTGTATAAGGGAAGGATTTTGAGTTTCGGAGAGAGAGGAAAGCTCTTTTGCCTTTATCGTTGAGTTTGTAAGTTGTAAGTTCCCTTGCCATGTCATATCCAAGCCAGCAGCAGCCTTAGCCTTAGCCTTCCCTGGTTTGTTATGGTTGGATCTTTATTTCTGCCCAGTCTGTCACATCACACGCTCCCATTCGTTCTCAACACACACACTTCTGTTCTGACTTCTCCAAAAGCTGAACTCAACTCTCAGGTTCCCCACAAGACAATTCTTATTTCTCATAACCTTAGGAATTAGTTCCTGTGACATATGTATCCACACTTCATTTCACTTTAAGACTCTTAACAAAATGCAGTTCGTCTCCTTAACTCTAAAACCTCATTTACATTTACAATTACATAAAACAATTATTAGTTTATGTTCTTCTGGTTCTGGATATTGTTCTCGTTCTGGTTCTAATAAGGACATTACTGAAAATATCCAAATTCATTCTAAAGGACCCTTATTCACTTATTCTTCTACTTGAGATGTGTTTTTGTTAAGAAATACTAGAAAAAGAAAAAGAACAAACTCAAAAACTCATGAGCAGTTATTTTATTAACATAAAATATAAAAGTGGACTTAAACATTAAAAGGATTATTGGAAGTTAAAAAACAAATTGAGTGCGTATGTTGTATGTAAGCTTATAAGTACAAAAGGTACCTTAATAAGTAAAAGATTTAAAGAGATTTAATAACTTAATACTTTAGTGAGAGTGTTATATCCAAATTATCGAAATTAGTCAAATATTATGGATCTTACGACGATGACCACCGCCTATCGCTACAACCAGAACATGATGGAGTACTACACTTGTAAGAGTAAGCCCTGTTTAAGGTCTTTGTTTTTTAACTACGTCCAAATAAATACTTACAAACATACCTTAAGCCAATAATAACTAAAATATTAACAAGCTATTATATTTTAACAATGAAAGAATGAAACGTTAAGATTCTAAGAGCTTCTAGCTACCTTGTAGTTTTAAAATTAAGAAAACATATTTTATATCCGTAACTATTGATACAGATGATTTATTCGTTTAGAAATAACTTTATTTTTGTATAAAAGAAGATCAGCAATGCTAAAAATGCATAATTTTGCGCTAAAAATATAGGAAAATTGTTTTTAGTTCAGTATAAGTGTATGGGAGAACAATTTTTAAGGACAGTCGTAAACTTTGTTAATTTTTTAGCAAAATACAGATACTGTATTTAGGAGAAGGGAATTTTAAATGTAGTTAAGATTGATTTCTTTAAATAATAAGTTAGTTATCAAAGATTTAGCGTTTACTGTCAAGTTTATTTGTTTTGGCACTAGGGGATAGCATTTTGCATTTCCTATACTTACGTTATGCATAATAGATAGATGTTTAATGCAGTCGTCACATTCACGTCACTTTACGTCACGTCAGTTCAATGTCATTGTTCACTGACTGACATAATAAGTGTGTGGAGTGGACTGAAAACCAATGCAGCGGTTGTAAACATACATTACTTACTTACTTAGTTATACATTGTACATACATATACTGATAGTTAAATATATTTGTATTTGTGTTTTGGCTAATTAGATCATTAGGGTGTTCTGTTTTGTTTTGTTTTGCGGTGTAGTTTTGCTATGGTTTGAAGATAGTCAAGTCTTGTGTGACATGACATGCTAATGGTGTACTGTACTCTAACTAGGATATGTACCTTATAGTAGAAGATACGTTTAGTTTTCCTTCCCTTGCTTTGGCATCGTGTGCTGTGGTCTCGTCTGGTCTCGTCTGGTCACAGTTCACACTCGAGCGATCCTTATCGTTCCACTGACCTCTCTTCTTCATCTTCTCAATAACTACATCCTTTCACACTTTTTGTTTTTAAATCTTAAGAACAAAAATATAGTTTACATCATTATTTAGAGCCAACAACTACTACTAATTTATACACAATTTAAGCTGGGAATTTGATAAACTAAAGCTGTAATTCATTATTTAATATTCATTTATGTACACAAAGCTCAAAACGTAGGCCAGTGACCTTTCCTGGAAACAATAGCCATCAAAATCCACTAAAATACTCAATAAATCTATAAAATAAGCTTAGAAACATAAGTTATTGAAGAATTTCAAAAATTATGTACTGTTTTGAGTGGTTTATTCGGATTTACGAACAGAAGACAGTTTTCTTTCCTGAAATATCTTCAGTGGGGATGCAGAATAGTTTTAAGGGAAGAATAAATACAAAACGTACATCTTTGTTACCCAATTAAGGGTTAAGTTGCATAAAGTAGCTTATATTTTGATCTAGTAATGCAATAATGCTCCTGTTAGTCTTATTTTTAGTGTCAGTTAGCTTTAGCTATGATTTTAAGTGCTTGTTTAGTCATTTTAGGTAGAAATGGTAGTAAATCCTATTAAATATGATCCGAGAGCTTAGCGTAATGTCTGTGGGTTAGTTTAATAGTAAAGTTACCCTCTGAACTTGAACTTGAACATTGAACAGCTTACCCAAGTCTGCATTGCATTGGGCGGATAGTGGATTGGATAGATCCGTGTGAAAAATAGATTAGGGCTAAAGTTGCGATGAGAAGTAGCACTAACGCGGGACAAAGGGCTATAATGCTATGGAGGAGACTTATCAAAAGATTTACACTCACTTTCCCAACGCTAATCTTGTAATCTTGTTGTGGCCTGGCCTTTATTATCTACACAGTTCACATGTTCACACATAATCAAAAGAAATGTTATGTAATCATCTACAGCTCGTGTCGTGTCATGTCAACGTCAAAACTTCCTGTGTGGTCTTCTATCTCCTTTTGCCTCACATTTTTCAATTTAATACCGAAAAAACGTTAACAAAGTCAGATTTACTGTATACATACAATTTTTAAATATTCAACTGTCATTACATTATTTATATGTCCATAGTTTCAAAATACATTAATTTCAACGAAAAAAGCCTCGCTAAAAGTATTAAAATCCTAGAAATACATTTAAGGATACTTTTTTGCTAAAAGTATATTTAAAAAAAGATACTTTAACTATTTTAGCTTAACGTGCACATTACATAAAGTAAACAAAGCTTGTATTTATGAAGTGTACCTTAATTCTTAAACGTATAAATTAATTGCATACCTGTAATATTTTAAATGTGTATATAAAAGGTATATGAAAGTACAAAGGAAGAGGAGCCACGGTTAAGAGCCAATAAAAGGTTCAATTCAGCTTGACATTGCAATTGCATTGCATTGACTTCCATTTAAGAATTAGTTAAGAATATCTCGGAAGAACACTTTTCAACAATAGAAGGCAATGTACTATTTACATCATTCCTAAACTATTAAACTATACATACCATACCAGGAAATTTATACTATAGTAATAATACTATATTATAATTTCCTCCGTTTATAATATATATGTCTGTCTGTCTGTAAGCAAAGCAAGCAAATAGATATTTAGGTGTCATGTCATGTCATGGAGTTGAGGTAAACTCGTAAACTTGAAAAGACATAAGTAAACTAGTAAAGTAGCTCCTTGTCTGTGGAAGTGGTGAAAAATATCGATTTCTATGAACTAACTGACACAAAGGTAAAAGTAAAATAGATAATTGAAGTGAATAGACATGTGAAATCAATCCAGCCTTTAACTAGCGTACAAATACAAACTAATCCAACACTCAATTCAATTCACCCGATTCAACTCACACAACAATAAATGTACATCATAAAATCAAATCACTTACACGCACAACACGCCACATCACACACGGAACAATAAATAAAAATCCTGCGCCTATTTGTATGTCTGCTATTAATATACAGTATAAAAGTATAATAAAGGTGAATTTACAATTTACATAAAAGATAAGTATGTAAATAATATAAGGACTTTAAGAATTTTAGTGCAGTGAAATGAGTGTAAGTAAGCAAGTAAGTAGTGTAGCTGTCAACTAACACAAAAGGGATGATACGCTCATTTAAGCCGTAGACAAGCCATGCAAGAAAAAGACTGGGAGAGACAACAGCACTCCAAATAAAAGAAACATTAAATTAGAATTCATATTTATTTGTGTATAAATATGACACTATAGTTTTTATACACACCTTAGATTAATATTTATATAGTAATGACAATGAGGCTATACTTTCTGTACACACCTTAGATTTTATGTAGACATTTTATAGGAAATATAAGAAAATAATTTTAGTTTTAGTGAGGAAAAGAGTTTAGTTTACGGAGATATGATAGAAGAGGTGAAGTTCGTGAGGGAGAAAAGCCGCGGCGAAGAAAGGAAGTCGTTAGCTCTCCATAATCCCACTTAATATTCACAATATCCCAACATTTCTAATGAAATTAGTGTCCCTTAAAAAGTCGGCACTTAAAAAACGCAGCGGGATGTGGCGCCTGCAACCTTCAACCTCATCCGACGACACAAAACTCCTCAGACACGCTACCACACGTTCATTGACCTCCTTCTAATACATTTTTTATATAACACCCAATAACCTTAGCCACCCACATGCATTCTCTCAAACATACTTATCATTTACCATTTACCTGTTGTGTTTTGCCTGCCTAAATATATTTTTAGTATAACAATCTTAAAATATCCACTTAGAATATGCATGTGGAAAAACAATTTTTCTATTAATAATAATTATTTTAAGGGAGGAGCTTTTTTTAAAAAATGTTAGCAATTTTTTCATCCAAATTACAATTATGCATCACATTGTGATTTTTTTTTGGTATGGCAAACAATTAAACGACAAATCTGATCTTAGTATTTAATAAGACTTAATAATTTAATTACAAAATAAAATTGAATGTCCTCGGAATTCAGAATATGAATTCTTTTACGTAAATACTTATTTTTAAAAGTTTTTCTTAATAATAATGTGAAAGAATAGTTAGCAAGAATTAAGAGACTAAAATTAATTAACGCCTATACATACCCGTTGTATTATACGAGGGTGCTCGATAAATTTTTACATTGGAATGACGTGTCATGAGATCAAAACAGAAAATAACAGTTGCAAAGTACAAAGTACAAGAACTTGCAGTCTGCATTCTGTATTTCAGACTCTGATATGTTAGATTAGATTAATAATTAGTATTATTACGTGATAGACAAGGGAAGACATTCATTTCTAGGTATGTACATTACATAACATATCTTTACTGTAGGGATAGGGATGTACTCTGTAGGTACTTACAAGATTACAAGCGTAAGTTACAAAGGAAATTCATTGTTTTGTTTTGTGGAAAGAGCTTCTTGTGGTTTGGTTTTGTAAAAGTCTTACTCATTAGTAGAGGAGATAACAAGGAAAGCAAAGATGAGATGACAGTATACTGGAAGAAGGATACGTTAGTAAGTAACGTAAGTAGTAAGTACGTAATCACGTAAGACGTCTTTGTTTTCTGTGTGAAATGAAAGAACAAGTGAATTTTATTTGAGTTGGGAGAACGAGCGAGGAAACGATGTCATGTCATTCTAGAATCCAATGAAATCCGATCCTCCTCACCCAACGCAACGCAACTCACTTCTCCAGGCTATCCAGTTACATTTGTTGCTTCCGAGGAATCCTCTACAGAGTTTCTGACTGCAATTGCAATGCCTCCGATTCAGAATCAAACTTAAAATGCTAAAAAAATCGTACATCTTATGTATCTCACATTTGGGGATATCATTTCAACTTTTGGAATTCAATAAATCCCCTCGTAAATAATAAATATTATGCAAATTAAAACTTTATTTACCACAAAATATATTTTACCACCCTCGTATATTAATTTTTTTTCCGTGAGGGAGCCTTAATTTTCAAAGAAATAAAAAGTTCAAAAGATTTACTAGCTTTTTGCCCGTTAACTCCAAGATACTTATTTCAAAATTATTCTAATTAAAAAGGGATTGCATTATTTTATAAAGTTACTCCACAAAAAATCTTGTCATTTAAGATATTTTTAATAATTCTTACATTAGCATTACAAAAGACGTAAATTCAATACACATTAAATAATGTCAGTAGTATTCCCAATGCCATAAACTGGTTTCCTGTTCAACATTCAAATGAAATGAATCCTGTTTTTGTTTCCTAATTCAATTCTTGACTTGAATGAGTAATGTAATAATGTAAAACATATTCCTTTAGAGTATGGGTTACCAATTTTGATATGATACGATAACAATATTTGTCCTTGTTCTTGCTTGATCAAATGCATTGCAATGCAAAATGTAATTCCGTCTAGTCTCCGTCCTCACTGCTCACCCCACAACATAAATACAAAGGATAATTCCCATCATCATCTATAACTCACATAAATATGAATATATATTACAATATCCCATCATAACGCTATCGCTCTATTACAGACAGTAGTCAGGACATATAATATAGAGACATGAAATCATAAAATGACAAAGTAGCAAAATAATATCATAAAGGATATAAAGAATAGAAAATGAAAAGGTCAGGTCAACAAGTAAATGGAATAGTCACATCACATCACATCAGATAATAATACAATACACAGAGAATCTCTATACTACACTACAATACAGTACATTCAGTAAAGAACTTCTACTAAACAAAAACAACCCCATGCTGTGAGTTACGAGTTTACCAGTTTACGGATACAAAACAGACAGAGAATCCTAACTCCCAAAGTCAAGAGCTGATTTATTCAAAAAACAATTTCTCCTCCACATACTATAGTAATAATGATAATAATAATAATAATAATATCTATACGGGAGTTCCCGTTCTGGGATAGTATTTATGTGTATTATGGTTACTCACTCACGGCCTTCTGAATCCAACTGATCCGAGTTAATATTATCGGAGAAATGTGTTTTGCGTGTGTCGCGGTTGTGGCACGCGACTTTTTGAGTGCAATGTTTTAATAGACATCAACCGACTCGCACTCAAACGACTCAAACTCAAAATGTGATCTTAGACTCACTACTCACCCCATTCAATATTTATACTCATTATACACAATATAGGTACGGACATACATACATTTCCCTTATAGGGTGATTATAATATAGTATACGAGATATTATAACCGAAAATGAGCATTCAATGTTCAATGTTGAAAAACATGAACGCTAATGTACTAATGCTGTGTAATCCATCAGACTAGCTTATGCATAAAGCTTTTTGGGCCCATATACTTAATATTAGTACGAGGGATGGGTAAAAGAGGAAAATAGAGCAGAGGAGACCAGACCACCCTTGTTGAATATAATCTAAAAATCTCTACTCTAATTGATTGTCAACACACAGGAGCAACTTTTCCTTCTCTCTTTTGTATATTTTTACTATCTGATATGATCTCTTGTTTTAAAAGCTTCTCCTTATTGTAAATCTCAATGTGATAATAATAATATGCCTAATAATGAATGTTTTTTTAATTTATTTTGTAATTTAATCATTTGTAAAATTGTAATCCCCTTGTAAGTAAGGACAAATATATTTTCTGAATTTAAAATATTAAAAATTAAAAAATGAGTATAAGTAAACTAATACACGAACAAGTAGGTAAAGAAAAGACAGAAATCTCTGCAGGAGCACATTTAGGATTCCAAAATGCACGCACGCACTCACACTGAATGAAAATCTCGCTGGAGTCTCTACTCTACTACAATAGCAAAAACTTACAATCCCCCTGACTTTTGATTTTATTTCAGTTTCTGTTGAATATGCGGATTTTTGGGATGAGATCAGTGCTAATAAGGACCATCAAGGTTAACTTTTTTGTTTCTTATTAATACTGATTTCTATCCCTTTGCTTATTTTTATGATTTGTTTACAGTTTACAGTACAGTTAACCTCCTCTGTTAATCTGTTTGCACTTTTTCCTTGCACTTAATTTATTTTATTATTTAATTTAATACTATTATTTATGTAATATTTATTTAAATATTTATTAATTAACAGTAATTAATACTTATTTAATTATTTATACTATACTAAGTATTATAAAATAATGAAATGAATATAATGGCTATTACAAAATGGAAAGAATTTCTTAACAATTGTCAGAGAAGAGAAATACTAATTTTTGAAAATGATAAATATTCCAGGTCACGGCGGTGTGAACCAATTAGGAGGGGTATTTGTAAATGGACGTCCCCTTCCAGACGTCGTGAGACAACGAATAGTAGAACTGGCTCATAATGGTGTACGACCCTGTGACATTTCCAGGCAGCTAAGGGTCTCACATGGTTGCGTCTCCAAAATCCTGTCCAGGTGAGACTTACATTTATTATTTTCTAGAAAAAAAAACAAAATAAATGCTTTTACTCCTTTCTTTATTAAGTGCTTCTAAAAATACTTTATAAAAATGCTTTGTCTGTCTGTCTGTCCATCTATAGACACTTTAACTTTTATTGTCAGTGTAGAGATTTGGTTCACAGTCTACATGGCTTAGAACAAATCGGCAACGCCCACTAAATTAAATGGTAGCATAATGATATCAGGAATACAAACATAAAACTCAATGATAAAATTGGTAAATTTAATTTCGAGACCTCAGGAAAAAATTATTTAGCTCAACGATTTGGTTTTATCTGTTTTGCAATGGTTTATTAATTTGGGAAAAACAAAAAACACGTAATAAATGCTTTTCTTCTTTTTCTTTATTTATTTCTTGGTGTGTGGCATTTTTCTCTTATTCATTCATTACAATTCTTACACAATGTCGTGTATATTTTGTATGCAGGAGAAAGAAAGGGGAATAGGACAATATTACATTGTAGGTATAGTGAAGTTGTGAAGATGTTTTGGTGAAATAATAGTAAATAGGTGCATTCTCCTCTCTGATTAATGAACGGCGAAGGAAATGTAACTTGTAAGTGTGTGGTTAGGGAATGTTCATGATAATATGTAATGTAATCTAAAGACAAATGACAAAGACTCACTTTGTCTTTCGGGATTACACATGTTAGCCCGTCCCGCTGACATGACAGAAATTCCACACGTTCTTGTCTTCTTATTCCACTTTGTAAAGCTCCCCGAATTATTTTTACTTTATTTCCTCTACTACTATGTAAATACATTATACTTATAGTACTTTGAATACAGATAACTCATTTACACGCTAAACTTTTAAATATATTCATATAACTGACAAGGGAACATCTTTATAGGCTTTTACACAAATTCCTCGAGTCCCCACATAAATTCTCGTGATGGCGATAAAATACATTATGGAATTCGGTCTATTTGTTCCTGAACTGAGCTATTTTACACTGAGGCGGCTTTCCTTTGCTACCTTCAGTGCCCAAATATCTTTGTAGCCATTCATTCCTGACCTGACGTTAAAATGTGACAGGATAATACTCTCTATTGTAATTTTGTAATGCAATACTTAACATAAACCGCAATACAGGAGCTTTAACGATGTATTTAAATATAACAAAGAACAAAACAACGGTTTTAAAAGCATTTACTATTTATATTTACAATTTATAAATATGTATTACAGTTACCCATTCGTTTTAATATTATTTCTAAAAGTATTTAACTTTAATTTTAATTTCAAAGCGCTTTGGATCAAACAGAAAATAATTTTGAACACTGTCTGAAGTCCTGATGGGGATTTAATTTTTTTACATTTCGGCATTTGTTTGAATTTGCTATAATATTTTGCATTAAATCCAGGAATCTATTATTTTAACACGATTTTAAGTACAATTTTAACATTGATTAGCGTAACTGAATAAATTAAATGGTAAATTAGGGTTTACTTGCTTCGTTTCGTATGGAATGGTCTGAAATTGGGATTCTTTGTTAAAGTAGATAATTTAAATTCACTTTTGACTTGATTTATCTTTTTCTGATGTAAAATAGGATTCGGTTTCACTTTTTGATTTCCATGTATTCTGTTCATTTGTTGTGTGGTCTGTCTACAGAAGATACACTTAATTTAGGTTCACCATTTATACATTGAATTTATTTATTAGATTGGCAAAGCAGAAAGAAGCTTAGCTTAAAATTGCATTGCAACTTTACAACTTTACTTAAAATAAAAATAACTCTCGGGTTCGTTTAGCTTTTAGTTTGCTCTGCTAGTGTAACAAATATGAATTGAAGGGAGACGAGACGATGCATTGCATAAATGACACGCTTTGGAATCACGACGGTGGGCCACCACTGCTACTATACTAAGGAATTAAAGTATTTTTATCTTTTGCACTGTTTCATATGTTTTTAAAAGATAATATAGAAAGATATAGTGATAGTTAGATAAAAATACAATACACGGGGAAGATAGGCGTAGAAAAGGACGATGAGATGTTGATGTTAGTTAACTTTAGTTAAGTTTGCGTTACGATGCATTTCAGATGGAATGGCTATTGCTATTGCATATTATGGGAAGTGATGCCAAGCCGTGGCCAATGAGTTACTTAGTTGAGTAAACTTAAGTGCTTAAGCAACTTATAAAAATCTTTTAGGAGTTCTTTCTCCGTTCCGTTACATTTTATCTTTTTCTTTTTCTTGGATTTTCTGCTTTAGGGATTTAACTAAATTTCTTTGGTAATTTTTGAAAATTGAAAATGTTTGCTAAATGTTTGTTTATTTTGCATGTACTTTTAGATATTACGAAACGGGCAGTTTTAAAGCAGGCGTGATAGGCGGAAGTAAACCAAAGGTCGCAACTCCTCTGGTCGTAGATGCAATAGCAAATTACAAACGAGAAAACCCGACGATGTTCGCCTGGGAAATCCGTGATAGACTTTTGGCCGAAGGGATCTGCTCACAGGACAATGTCCCGTCTGTCTCGTCCATTAACAGGTAAATCTTTTATTACATTTTCTCCCTAATTAACTAATTACAAAACATCTTGGCAAAAATTATACGAAACCCCTGGCCCTGCAAAATTTAGCATTATTATTTTGTGCATAATATACTTAAATCATGAATTTACAATATTTTGTAGTAATTCCATCTACACTGTAAAATAGTTCAGCAAAATATTACTGTAAAAGCATCTGTTAAAATTTCCTTACATGGTTTTTCAGACTTTCCTGTAAAAAAACTGCAGGAAAAAAGATTTTAGTATTGAATTGAGCGTTAGTCCTTAACTTTATATTATCCTTTTGCTGATATTATATTTATTATATAATAGTAATAGTATCGAATGATTTTGGTTTGCTATTCGCTATTCTGTATCTTTTCTTGAGAGAGTCCGATAGTATCGTTAGCTGATAGTTTATCTTTGGCTGTAAAGTAAAGTGAAGTTTTGTGCTGGTCTGGTACTATCTGCTGTATAGTCTTGGCCAGGCCAGACTTGAGTTTAAGTCTTGTGAAGTCTCAAGTTGAGTAAAGGGATTGGATATAAAGAAAAAGGAAAGATAAATCTTTGGTTTGCAGGGAATAAATCAGCGAGACATTCCCATCCCCAAATATTACGCTCATAAATCCGTGCGAATTCGCGAGTCGTTTCAGTTTCTTGTTCTTTCTATTCCCTCGGTGGCCTTTCTCTTCGGACCAATGGGTCCGCCACTACACTATCAAAGAACAGACAGTTTTCCTACACAGTTCCTACTCCTATCCGAAACATAACTTTCAAACACAAACTTATACATCTCTATTGTAGTGTACCACATTACATTACATTACTGTACATTCCTTACATTACAAATACAGTACATTCTGTCTACAAGGAATCTTTTAGTGAAGGAATTTCCCTCTTAAGGAAATGATTTTAGAGTTTCTCCTTGGTTTACACGTAAAAAGTGATGAAAACCGAAAATAGAACAGTTTTTCACAAATTTTTAGTCCGTGAGACGCTTATAGCGATTTTTTACCCTATTTAATCCCAATTTCTACTATTGTTTCCTATACTGTGAATGTGTAGGAATAATAATTAGGAAAATTGTTTAAGGAATATTAAAAAGGTACACAAAATTGTGGAACAATATAATAAATTCATCTTTATGTATTCAAGTAGAGAACTCTTTTATAGGCTTTTTAAACCATCTACATGTTAATTGATCGAAGGAATTCTCTGTATTGAAGGAGTTTTGCAAGATTCCTTGTAGGAGGAATGTACTGTATTGCATAACAGGAAAAGGAGATCCTTACATAGAGTTACACTTCCATTTATTTTGTCGAAATGTAGAAAGAAGTGCGTCTTACTTATATATTGAAATACTAAAAGTAAGTAATACAATATCAATGTAATGGCTACCGGGCAATCTATAACTATTACGTACGTGGATTGGACTGGAAAAACACCACCAGATACAAATACCCGTGGAATGCAATGTAGAAATAAAAGTAATGGAAAAAAAGTCCCGGGAGACTTTCGGAGAAATTCCACCCCCGAGATTTCGAATTTATTGATTTGACTTTTCGAAGATCGTTAGAAATGCATTAGGGATGTATTGAAGGATTGTGAAAAGGATTAGCATATTGATAGGATGTTCACACTCGGAAATTCAAGCAAATCAAATCAAAGGAAGCCCTTGTACATAATATATGGATATGTATAATGTATACGAGGGAAATGAAACCAAATGACACGAGCAACTCTTTCGCCTTCGCATTATCATCAAAACTCACTTTAGTCTAATGAGACTCTTTATTTCGTCATGGGGTTGAAGATCAGCAGAACATATCAGACCAGCTTGATTTCCATTACAATTCCACTCGCCCTTTTTAACTTAATGTTAAACATCAACCAAAAACCGGAGCAGATGGAACCTAAACCAAAATACACGTTAATTATTCCTGTTACAGTGTACTGTGTCATAAATGCAATTCCTAAATCCTAATTCAGTAATTCCCAACTAGAAGTAAACTGATAAACTCCCTCTGGACTAATATCCAATTATTATCCAAGTATTATACGAATTATGGACATGATAAACATTTTTCATCCTCTAATAAACCAGTCAAGGCAAAGGGGACTTAACTAGGCAATATTTCTCCAGCAAAAACATTCCGGCTCTAAATAGGGAGTTAAATTACGAACAAACTTGCCTTTACATTACCAGATGCATTTATTAAGCAACCCATAATAGAACCAGAACCATTTCTGAAATTCATAGAAGCAATGTAGCAATGAATAAATATTCTAACCGTTAGCATAAAACTTCCTAACGTATTATTATACTGGAACCGAAATTGGCTGGCTGGCCTGGCCTGGACTTTGCCAAACCTTCCTGGAGAATTTCTATTAGTTAATAATGATAATGTCCAGAACATAAATACAATAATAATCCAACTATCTATTTAAAATAAAGCAGGAAGTTTAGTTTAGCCTTAGTAGACGTTATCTTTATCTTCTGGTTTCGTTTAGTCTTCATGATGGTCTAACGCTGCTATATAATCTACCGTATTTCTATATATAAAACCCTCGGGCTTTAAAATTTGTGGAAATTCTTTTTCTCAACTTTCAAATTCAAAAACATATATAATTTTATTAGTAAGCTGCACCTACGGTCAAAATATTGAATTCAAATTTCAATTTTTTAACTCACGATCTGTTATTTTGCCAAAAATTGTCTGCGTTTTGAAACTGTTAAAGCTCCCAGTACAATATATTTCACTGGAATTTATTTTTAGCGTAGTAATTAATTATAAAGTTGCATTTATGCTCCAAGATTGTAAATTCGATTCTGATTTTAGTAAAATATGAATTTTAGTATTTGTATGTAAATATCCAGAAATATTTGAAATTTTCGGCACTTATTTAAGAATTTACGCTTAAATTACATAGCTACTGTTTCTGGAGATAGAATATCATAAATAAATGTTGGCTAATGGTAACAGTAGAGATAATAGTGAAACTAAGGTAGCATTTACTTATCGTTAGTGTTAGCATGGGAAAGAAGGTAAACTGTAAACTGTAAACTGCTCTGGTTTGGTTTGCGTTTGGTATTACGTTTTGAGTTTTCATGTGATGGTAGTGCTGCTGGTCTAGTCATGGCCTAAGTACATAGTAATAGTTGATAGTATAACATAGTCTTCTAGTACATAGTCTATTGTCCCCCATTAAAACCGAAAAGTGTATGTTTATCACAAACGATAACATTTTACGAACTGGAACCGGGCACAGAGTCCAACCAATCCAATCCACTCGACTCATGTGATGTGATGTGAATTCTCTATTATCCTTATCCTTACTTTATTTTACTTTACTCCACTTTACTATACAATCTTATGTCTTCCTAAACCAACGAACATCTCCTATGTACTTATAACTATAACGAATATTTATACAGCATCAAGAGCAACCCACGGTTCCTATAGCCTATGCGTCCTAACTTATTGTTACAAAAGCTTTCCCACTTACTTTACTTTGGTTTTCCTTCTGTTGTGCATATTTGATAGACTCACTTACTCTCTGTAACTCCAAAAGTATTAGTACATCCAATCCAACATTACACAGGCAAAAGCAACTCAACTCTCATCATCGATTACTCATTAGCTACTAGTAGTAACTACACGGATCCTATAGTATTCCCCAAATCCAACATCCAACCTTCATTTAGTATACACACACTACACACAAGTTAGTACCTAACGTTAATATATTATAAACCAAAGTAAGTGCTCTTCACAGCAGATTCCTTTATTATTTTCTCTGTGTATGTATCCCTAGTAGTAGGTACTAAAGGAAAAGGACCCTGTTCCATTGTTACGATTATAACATTGTAAATTGTAACTAAAATAAATATGGGGACCCTATGCTGCATGCTGGTTTCCTTTGGTTTCGTCCGTCCTTAATAGAATTGTGACCTTTCCCTCTTCCCGATGAAAATATCTCGGATTTGATTCCCTATTAGGAATGTTTTTCTCCATTATTTACAATTTATATAATATAATGATATAACTACTATATCATCTGCGAATGCATTATATTATTATAAATTATATAAATATATAGACACTACTAATATTACTATATCATCCGCGAATGTATTTTAAATAGGGAATGTGTAAAGTATAAAAGGCGCTTAAAAGGCAACAATTCTAACTCTAACTCTAACAATCAAAGAAAAGCTTTCGCTGGAATGAAAATAGTAATAATATGGCAAAACCTGTTGTTGTAGGCCGATGTACGTGTATGTATGTGAATTGTGAATTATTATGTTGATGGAATGGAAAAGCAAACCAGTTGAAACGCTGAATGTTGAAAGGGTCATATAATACAACATAACATACGGATCCCTGCATTGCATTCAATACAAGTCAATCGAAGTGTGAACAGTGATCCGATTATATTCCTTTAAGGACTCAGTCGTCTGGAAGTTGAAACATATTGACTTCGCTACTCAACTTAACTTTTGTCCCATTATTCCCTATAACTTCATTCGATATCCATATGGACTATGGAGTAAGACTAAGGCTGATTTATACTCACACTACACTCAATTCACGTCACAGAATACAAAGTGCATTTACATTACAACTACATAGGCCAATATGGCACTATCTCTTCAATTTTCATTTTCAAACCATTATTGCCAAATGCTCGGCAGAAAATAAATTAAATTATCAAAATGGACGAAAACTCATAATATTAACTCTCTTAGCTATTTACTTACTTACTAGCTTTATGTGCCTTTATGCAACAAAGTTACAAAGTCAAATTCCAAAGTAGCACATTAATAATGATATCTAGGTTACTTAGGTTAGTTAGCTTTCACAAAACAAGCTCAAAGACTTCGTATTGAAATTTCACATAAATTCAATTACTATTTATGACATAATGCCCTGAAAAAGCTACTCTTACCATATAACGGTCCTAAACTTAATGAATATTGCTCCATTTCCAAAAAGGGAACATTTATTGTTAGACAACCCGCATTTACGCACAGAAAAATTATTAGCAAAGTATTTCTTGTAATTTGTACATTATTTCGCCTAAAAATAAAAAGTTTCAGTAAAATTCGTTTGCAAAAGGAACGGAATTTTAAAATAAGAATTCTCCATGCAAAAACGCAAATACTGTAGGATAAAATCAACGTAAAATCAATAAAAAAAGAAGGAATTGCATTTACCACATCTAAAAACATTTTAAAAGTCAGGAAACCTTTTATTATATGAAAGTAGACTAGTTTTTGTTATTTGATACAGTTATGAAATAAATTAGATGAGATAGTTGTGTAATAGATAAGAAATGAGGATAGACATCGTGGTTTTAAAAGTATGTTAAGTTCTGTGGTGAATGAGTGGATGTTTGAAGGGGAAAGTGAAGTTTGCCAAAAACAATGCGAAAAAATGATCAAAGTGTATATATTGAATTAGTTATGTATGCATGTAGGATGTACTTGGATGATTATGATAGTAATCTGTATTTTGGGGAACGTGGAACTACTTATTTTCACATTTAGTTAGGAGAACAAAGTGAATATGAATTTGATTGAGTTGGTGAACTGAAGATTGTGATTAGGTAGCTTAGTTTCTGGCCTGGCTTTTTGGGTTCGGATTGGATTCAGAGTGCACTTTACCCGCAATTGAGTTATAGGAAGAAGAATAGAGCTCCCTTCCCGGGATAATGAAACTATGCAAGGCCTATTATCTAAAATGTATAAATATGCATAAAATGAGGTCTCTACTCATATAAGGGATGGGAAACATATTCCCTTGCTTTACATTATTGTTTATTATTGCACTAACGTTAGCTATAATGTCTATGAATGGAAATGCCTTATGAACTATAAAACTATCAGGGGTTGGATATGCATCCCCATTCCTGTTAGCAAACCTGCCAAATGTTGGAAAACTTTTCCAGACAAAAATGCCAAACCACAAATATTAAAATATTCAAAAATTAAACCTTTTACACCAAAATTAGAGGTGAAAATAATATTTTAAAATATCTAAAATCAACTTCATAATTATATGTACAACTACATTTCCACATTATTTAATACAAAAAATATTAGAAATTCTTAAAAATTATCATAATTCGAGAATGTTACAATGATATTGTAATTTTTGTTTGAATACGCAAATATATATTCATTAAATATGCCAAAAAGTTACAAAATTGCAGAATATAATAGAAAGGGCATTAATTCATAATTAAGAAATAGTTTTTAGATTTTTTATTTCATCTTGTAAATAGAAATATTCAAAAAAGGTTCTACAATATTGTGTTGGTATTAATTTTGCTACATATCCGAGTCATGATTTGGTTATTCCGTAGAGAAGTTGAGAATATTATAGAAGAAAGGAATAGAGAGTGAGAGGGTAAGTTAAATAGAAAAGATAGATGAGTAGCCCTAATGTAACAGAGCAATTGATTAAGTGCATTGCATTAACATTCCCTTTGGGATTTTTCCACTGTCGTTTCATCGTTCCCTTTCATTTCTACATTCTACACTACATAATAATATTATAAACACAATCCTAGCTCAAGCAAGCTAACTCAGCTTTCTGCCATCACTATAAACAACTTATTATTATGTAACAACTTCTATTCTGAATTCTAACCATAGCTTTTTATAGAGAACGGCTCACAAAACCGAATTCCTACATTAATAAAATAATATAATACGGGTGAAACATAAAATGGTAGCTTATCTTTAAAAATAACTACTGGGGCTAACTGATCTTCTGGATATTTTGAATTTTTCTGTTCTATTTTTATCAAGACGACAATGTTAATTATTTACTTGTTTGCAAAATGCTTCCAACCTGCTTTAACTTTTTGAAAAATTAAAAGAGATTAAAATTTTCTCCTTGAATTGAGTTACATTTTTTATAAGTACAATTTACAATACTGTATAACATCTCTTCATTTTAACCTACGCTTACCTATTCAAGCAAGGATTAATTATTGAGTGTAAGTTAATTTTTAAGTACAAACTCGAATTTTTCATTATTTTTTGCCTTATTTTTGAATATTTTTACTTTCCAAAGTTTTAATTTGTTTTTTCTTAGTAAGATAAAAATTGTACTTTCCCTTGTCCTCTCCCGGGGGTTTAATTAAGTTTTTACGGTACCTACTGAGACATTCAAAAGAAAAGGAACAGTTGTAATTTTTTATTTCTCGGCCGATAAAGTAATTGTATGTGGAATAGGGAATGAATTATAAAGTATAGAAGCCTCGTTTATAGTTTGTTCGTAGGAGAAACTGGAGAAAGTGTCTGCTAGGAATTAGTACAGGAAATTTAAGGGAAAGCTAACCACACGAACGAACGTAACATAAAAGATGAAATATTATTCTTCTTGTGCAAATATTGTACAAGAATTGTAGCTTACTGTACACTGCACACTTAATAAATGGACTTTTAGCTTGAGAGGTAGGAAATCATTTGAACCCGTTAAGTTAACATTAACATATACAGCGAATAATTATACAACACTCACTAAACGAAAGACATAATAAAAGTTCCCTACTATACTCATATAAGTACAAGTATAAGAAAGATCTGTATCTGTATACATACATACAACGTAAAAAATATAAAAGTAAAAGCAGAGAGAAAGATATTCACCTTTTGCCACTTATGCAAATATTGTGACGCTTTCCATTCCAGCTCTTACACGCCCATTGTGTACACACATCGATTTTTTTCAGCGTTTACACTTTATTACCAAAAGCAGAACCAGACCAGGAAGAAGTAAAAGATGATAGGGAAATTAGTGTGTATCTACTATATTTACTGTGTATATGTTTTTATTATAAGGAAGAAGGCCAATATGGTTAATGCTACGAATTTTTTCTTCCCTACTTTATAAAAAAATAATGACAATGAAGTTTTTGCATAACTAATCCTAAGTAATGCAAATGTAGCATGTTTCTTTTCCTAATCGACCCTTCTGTAGCACAAAAGTGTTTCTTATATCCATATTTACCTTATAGTAGACTTAATTTTATTTGTAATTCAGTCTGGTGAATAATTTTTCCATTTACTTAAGCTGAAAGTTAAAGTTTTCCCTTGTGAAAAATTTTTAGTCGTACTTTTTGTATGAAAAATATTTCCTAATAATTTAAACACACAGTCAGCAGATTTGATTTTTAATTAAAATCTCAATAAATCGAGTACCCACACCCACCCCTATCATAGATTTAATTGTGTAAAATATATTTGGTGCGCTTTTGATGATTATTTTACTACTTTATTAACAAAAATTCAAAATCGAGGATGTATTTGTGCTAAAATGTCAATTTCCTTGTTTTATTTTGCAGAATTGTCCGAAACAAAGCAGCGGAGAAGGCAAAGCATCATCACCACAGCAGTGGGCCAGTGAACAATGGTGGCGGTGGTGGTGGCGGTGGGAGCAGCGCCGGAAGTCTCAGTCCAGTCGAAAACTCACTCCAGCAACATCGACCTTCTTACTCTATCAATGGAATTCTCGGAATCAACTCCGGAGAGGCGGTCAAGCGCAAGCGGGAGGGTAAATACGCATTTACGAACTATTTTCTCCCTTTATTCCTCTTTTCAAACAAATACAAACATCCGAATCTTTACATTGCATCTCTACAGTTTCCAGTCATAATATTTATACTTTCATGGAAAACACAAGGGCAAACAAAATTCCAGGAAGATTTATACTAAATATAGTAAACATGTTACTGCTTCCAGGATTATGAAATGCATCTTCATATACCTATACAAATATCCTTTAAAATGTATCTGCACTCGAACGCATCTTTTTCATTCATTATTCCACAATATAAATTATAGTTCATTCCTGGTATTACGAATTTTCCAGTTATTCAACTTCAATTTCTAATATCTTTCTTATTCTGTGAATGTGTACTTAACATTATTAAATAGGAAATAAGAAAGTATATATACGAACTATTAAAAAGGTACACAAAATTGTGGAACAATATAATAATATAGTATGCTGGAGTATATAAGGAAACCCGTCATAGAGATTCCATTGATTTGTTTCCTTTTTGCTGGGATTTCCTTTGAAATGCTGCAATGCATTCCAATTCTACGGAAGAAAATCTGGCTAAACTAGACTCAAACTCAGTCAGCATGAATCTCTCTAAATATTATTTCTATTATTACATAGTACATATACATACATTATATAGACACTTAGAATTTATATAAAATCTATATAAACCCAAATGCTACAATTCTACACAGAAGAAGCAAACTCAGAAATGTAAAGGCATTGTTCCTCCGTTTCGTTTTGATGGTCTGTGCCTTCCTTCGCTTACTCACTTACATACAATGATTATTCTTCTAACCTAACCTGACTTGATATTGTCACTATATATATCCTATAATATGTAACTTCATTTTAATTCTCATACTATATAGCTATTATATTATTTTTATTATTTGAAAAACTTCATTATTTCTATAATTATACAATATATTATGAAAATTCAAAGATTTTATTGAATCTAGTTCACTTTTTTATTTAAATATTAAATATAAACAGTCAATGTGAGTATTCTCAATATTATTTATACACAAATTACAGCTAGAGATCCGAAATTATTAGTATAATATGCAAATTATTTAAAAACAAGCGAAATCTTGAAGAAATCATATTCTGGTGACATGGAAATATGTTTATACCTATAGAAAGGGAAAATATCTTACTTAGTGAATAATTATCCTTAGGATTATTAGTTAAAGCGAGGAGAAAAATAAATAGTGAGAAAGCTAAAGAGTGAGGAAAGTAACTTAAGTAAAATGAGGAAACCTAAAAGGAAAGGAAAGCTTAGTTTTATTTTTATTCAGATGCATCCACAACACAAAATGAAATCTGTGCGTTCTTTGCTTTAGTTTTAGTTCAGCTGAGTTGCTTGTGTTGAACTCGAGTTCAGTTTACCTAACTTTCTTTTTCGTTATTTGAATTCAAAGCTGAAAGGAAAAGAAAGCAAGTGAAGCTAACTAAACTAAACTAAGCCATACATTACATACCTACTTTAGTTTGCTCTTTCTATCTGTATATACTAAATATATGGGATATCCCTTATACTTTGTACAACATTCAAACACAAGAAGTTATGTAGGAACTCTAACTTGAAAAAAGAATATAGAATATAGAAAGCAAAAATAAAAGTATGTATGTATGTACAGATAGATAGGATCTTTCTCCTTAGTTAGTCAGATAGACAGTTTGTATAAAGAAAAAACCACAAACAGAAGCCAATGTAATGTAATGTGATAGAATGGAAGTAAAAAGGACCACACCATATACATACATTCTGTATACCTAAATAAAGTAACCTAACTAGAAATAGCCAAAGCCAGTTGTTTTTCTCCAAAAATCCTAAATTCCCTGCCTTCTAGCAAATATACCATCCATAAAAGACGATAAAGAACCGAAAAGAGCAAAGTGCCTATACATTTCTTTTCTACTCCCTAAACCAAAAAACAGGGATCGAAAAAATTCTCTCTTAATACAAACAAAAATTATTTTGCATATAAATATTTGGATATTAAGAATTCTATATTTTCTGAATTCTTTTCACAAGCAAAATTCTAAAAAATACCTAAAACTGCTTTATAGCTTCAAAATATATTTTATTGAGTATTCACAAATATATTTAGAAGTAAATTTCTTGCTGTTTACTACCGAAAAATGTCGAAAGTTCAAAATATACTAAAGTTTCTTATACAGTTATACGTTTTGACTTTCTTTTCTTTGGGACAAATTGGGAAGTGCAATATTTTCGATGCCCGAATTTTTTGGTAGGACATCCAGATCTATCTAACTCTATTAGTATAAGTCTACGTGTAGAGATTGTATATTGTGAATTCAAGATTTCAAGTAGAAAACTAGTAGATTACACAGTGACTACATAAATATATGGTTCTTTCCCTTTCGTAAGTAAGTAAAGTAGAGAAAAGAGAGGAAAACTAAACGTAAGCGAATTCTATCCATCCGTCCCTTGCCTTACAGATATAAGAACTCCATATAAGATACCTTATAAGATATATATAGTAAAAGTACCTAAGTAGCTACCTAGCTTCAGTTCTTGTTCTTATGTCATGTCAGTTTGAGTTTAGTTCAGTTGAGTTCCATTCCATTCTGGAATTCTGGAAAGAATTCTTTCCTCCGCTCTATTCGTATAGTAAAATAGCTAAAAGACATTGTGAAATGTCGTTATAAGAAAAAAGCAAAGAGCTCGCACTTCTTCGCTCTTTTGGCACGGAAATCTCGCGGAAAGATGATGTGACCGGAATTCCTATTCTCTCTCTACACCGGACTGAATCAATACTTCCCTTTTTGACGCCATCACTTAATCTCATTAATAATCTCACAACAATCCCTCCTTTTTATCATACAAACTCCCAAACCAACTCAAAACACAAAAAATAGTACAATCCTTCCACTACAATGCTAAATAATCATACTAATACTATTTATATACTTTATTTAGTCTAAAATGATTCAGGAATTCACACATTACGTATAAAAAAGCAAACTACAAATAAACCTTCTTATACAATACAGAGTTAGGCCGAAAAAAATAAAATTATTATTTAACAAAGCTCTTATAAAGAGGTTTGCAAGCTTTTTATATTTTATTTAAGAATAAATGATAGGAAATCTACGAGGAATCTAAGAATTTCCCTTCTTACGTAAAATAGCCTTATACAAAGATGTATCTTATTTATAGAGGAATATAAATATATATTCAAAATTCTAAAGTCAAATTCAAAAAAAGGTTGTGTTTTTTATTTCTCAAGATTTTCTCCTTAAGTTAAGTTACTTAAGTCAAAGTATGTAAGTAGTTAATAAATAGTCGGTTGCGTGTGTTTAGTTTTAGTTGGTTGATTTTTCTTTCGTGTTGTACTATGTATGTACTATGTGTATAATGTATAGAGAGAGATATTTAGTTGGCTGAGCTTGTGTATGTGTGTTATTTATGTAAAAGTGTGATTGGTAAAGGAGTGTGGGGAGTAGTGGGAAAGTCCCGGAAAAGGGAAGCTGACAGAGAGACCATTGGAGCGGAACCTCGTGTGCCAGAGCACTACAAAGCCAGAGGGGAGGTGGCATCGCCTGCCCACGGACATCTCCTATACTCCTATCCTATAGTTATATATAAGCTTCTCTATAATATTAACTAACTTAAGTAAGTAAGTAACTTATACTTAGATTTATATAGCAACTTGGCTTTCGCTTCCCTTCCCTTTAGCTTTAGTTTCCTTTATACAATAATATTACAACCCTCCTCGCCCTTCTTCCACTACTTCTCACAAATACTAAATCCGATGTAGATGTAAGTATCTATCTCCGTACAAATGGCAATACTAATACTAATGCAATCTGAATTCTTCTAAAGATATAATAAAAGTATTTCGATCTTATACATTCTATAATACAGTGTGTTACGGAATTTCGAAATATAAGGAACCTTCCTATAAGACTTTTTGTAGAAAGTCTTATAGGTTTCCTTATAGATTCCTTATATTTTTTATAATATGTAGAAGGCTATAAAAGCCAATAAAATGGTTCTCTATTGACTAAAGATGAATTTTTTTTAGAAATTGGAGTTAAATAGGAGGAAATTCCTTAAAAGGGATTTTTTTATTTTCCTTTAGGGAGCTTCCTGTCAGTTTTACTAGAATTTCTACTATTTAAGATTAGGATTAACTGTAAACCAAATCAAAAATTACAATTTACAGGGAAATTCCTTATACAGGGATCCTTTAATGCAGAATATAAATATATGATCTCTTGTATAAAGTTTATACTAAATCTTTCTTATATAAGTGGGATAAACTAGTATTTACTTGGATATTTAGAAATAGTAGAGTTACATCTATAGAGTATATATGTATGTATATATTGAGAATAGTTGTATAGATAGTTTGCGATAGAGTTTCTCTTGACTTGAGTTGAAGTTGGCGTAAAGTGCAAGTCTTAAGCCCTTGTTAGATAGAGTTGTTAGTTATAAAGAAGGAAGGAGGAAAGATAAAGAGCGGAGGCAACCCCCAGGACGAAATTCGCTGGGGAATGTTCAAGACTCCGCCTTCAGTCAACCCTTCTCACAGTTCTTATATAACAACAAGAATTTTCTCGTCTCTTTACTCCTCTTTCCAAGCATCTTTCTATCTAATCCTTCTATCTATCTGATACAATATCCACAAAATCTATCCTTATTGCATTTACTTACTTATGTACACACTTACCTATACACTTTTATCAAACAACGTCCCTATATCCTTATTTATTCTTCCTTGGTTTGCATATTTACATAAGACAGATATTTATTTATTTAGAAGTAAATCCCTTATAAAATAAGGCAAAACTTTTTGTAATAAATTCATAGCAAGCTAGAAAATGACAAAGAATGATCTAATTTAGGGATACTATTGTTTTCATAACTATTATTGGGCTATGAACGAGAATTTAAACTATCTTGTCAATAATAATTCAAAAATACAGTAGTAAAAAATAATTGTAATTACTGGATAGGAAATTAGAGGTTGTTTCATTAAGATTCTGTTTTTAAATATTACGAGGGTTTCCTGAGATATATTTTGGTTCAAGCCTTGTACAACAGTTACAGAATTAGAATATGAAATGAAACTGCATTTATTTATTTAGCTTTATGTACTGTTTTTTGTTGTATTCATATTGTTGGGGTTGGGAAGATGACTTGACGAATTATTGAATAAATCTGGACTGGAATGAAATAGAGTTCGCCTGTTGGATTCCCGTCCAGTTCATTTTAGATCAAACTTCTTTCAGACTTTGTATTGGCAGCATGCATAGCATGGACTATGGACATGGAGTTTCTTTTATTAATGTCCATAGAGCATGCAATTCTACTCGATCTCAAACACTATATGCTATATAAATAGCTTTTAGCTGTCAATGTCAATCTGTTTAACTTCCATCGTAATCGTAAATATAACTTTTACTTACAAATGCTCCATTTATTTGTGTTTATACACATATCAGTAGTAATAGCAGATAATTAAGGGGATCTTTAGGAATTAGGACAACACTACAGTCAGAATATAAGGAAATAAATAAACCTTACTTATAAATGATTTATGCATACAAATTTCAAATTAGGAATCAGGGTGCAGGGTATTTTTATTTTAATTCATATTTCAAAATAACAATAACTCGTAAATGCATAAGAATTATTTATCCACCCTCGTATAATAGTTAGAAACTTGTTTATGCTTATGTAATAATTATTGCGCAATATTATTGTTAATTAAAGAAGTATAAAGTGCTAATTATAATTTTTAGAGTACAATTTGCATGCGGAAGGATATTTTGGCCTGTAGGTACATTGAAAAATAATTGATCTCATTAGGATTAATTAGCATTGCATATTTTTACTATTTCATTCCATGTAACATTTTAGTAGGTATTAATTAACAAGAATCTAAAATGAACGTAACATGGATGACGCATTCTCCTATCTGTATTCTAAGTAATTAGCATAACAAGGGTGATGTCATTTGCCAATTATATATTGAGTCACAAGTTATTACCTATAATTTACATATTTAAGTTAAGACTACAGTGCAGTGTGAGATTAAATAAATAAATAAATGAAAGATTTAGTATATAAATAAATAACTATTAGAGTTTCAAGATAAATAGAGCAATATTATATGTAGTTAAGGAATTAGAGTAATTTAGAATTTTTGTGACTGTGTTTTGGTTGGTTTGTTGACATGATAATATGA